>APFE030907055.1:0-36061 GCA_000404065.3 Pinus taeda | reverse complement strand
TGGGAGGATGATGCTGGATTAGACAGCTGGGTTGTAATCCTCTCTTCTACTATTAATAAAGTTATTTGAGTTTTCCTCCATATAATCATGTATTTTTGAATCTTGTTATTTGTGAATGCAATTGTATGGTCAATGTATTTCGTATTATGCAATGTTTATGGTATTATAGATCGAGATGCTTTGATGGTGTTTTGTTGCTTTGCCTCTACATATATTCTCTAAGTGGGACAAGTTGGAAACAAGCAAGGAGCCAAGCGAAAGGTCCAGGTTGGTTCCTTTTGCTTCACTCTTATCAATAATACATAAAGGAAATCGGAATTTGTTTTGATTGTCTGTTTCTAAGATAGCTACCCATCTTAGTGGGAGTAGTAGATCGAAAAGACACTAGTTTTCCTCGAAACGAAATGGCGACTCCACTGGGAAGCGATTAGTTTGTTTGTTTGTTATTTTTGTTTACTTTATAAACTACAGATCGAGCATGAAGTTAGCCAGCTAGCCTTTGAACTACTCTTGCTATGCAATTGCAAAGTAGATGAATGCTACTTCAGTCAATCTCTGGGTTGGTTTATGAACTAAATAGCTGACTTACAAGCATCTTAAATGCCCTGTGGTAGCTCAATAACCTCTTAAGATCATACCCCTGTACTTTGTTTTTACTATCCATCATAACTGCGCTGAAATAATTGAACTTAGCTACAAATTTTGAGCAAAAACCCAACTTAGTTTCGCTTCTTGTCTCGTCACATTGTTTGAAACTAGCAGCCTGTATGGATCGTACCTCCCGTGTGTTGTAGGTGAGATGCATCCCTATTTCCCTGAAGGATAGGTGTGATGACTGAGTGATACTGTTTCTCTCTTTGGATTTTGGCTTTTCCTCCCTGTTTTCAGCTCTATTTAGTAGTTTTGCTGCTTATGATCAGTATCTCATTACTGAAGCCTCCTTCCTTTACATTATTCAGCCTCCATTGAATAGGATTTGTAAATGTCTTTTTATGTATTTTTCATCATTTACAGTCCTTCTTTGTCAAAAGTAGCTTAATCGAGCTGTCGTTTTTTGATTCAAAAAGTGTCGTAACTATCATTTTGGGTCAAGAAGAAGAGTGTCGTAAAGCCTTCCTCCTCTACATAGTCGATTGTACTTTTGTCATTGTATTTGATTTGAATTGTTAATATTTGAAGTGTTGAAAGCAGTTTTCCATTCAAAATCGAAAGTGTCATTTTAGTCTTCCTTTCATTTTGAAAAGAAATTGTTGAAATGTCGCTTTAAAGAAAATAGTTTAGATTTGTACTTAGTTTTCCTTTTTGGCATTCTCACATTAAGGAAACAAAAAACATATACATGCATTTGCATTTGCATTTAGACTGTGTGCGAAAGATGATTTAGGAAAAGTGCATTTAGTGTGTGCTCTTTGCTCTCTGTTGAAAGAATCTTAATCTTCTTTCCTTAGTAGCTAGGATTTTGATTGCTAAAAGAAAATAAACGACTGTTTATCATTTTAGATTACATATTTAGGAATTTTACATCTTCATCATGTGGTGAACCTTAAAAGACAAACTTCTAAAAAAGATCAACTCTAAAATAAATCTCAATGAACATAAAAAGGATTTGTAACCTAACGCAACACATCTAGAAGTCTAGGCTAGAGACGTGTTTCAGTGTCGTAAAATGTGGTAACTATCGTTTTCATTGAAGGTTGGGTGCTTCCTCCTCTTTGATACGACAAGTGCTAGTATGAACTTGTGCTCCTTGTATCGTCGAGTACATATTGGGAGACCAAAATAGGTTGATATCCTTCATCCATAGGAATCTATGTCTTCCACCCTATCGATCGCAATGCACTGAACACAACATTCAGGAAGATTGACTTTCGTACATAAAGTCCTTGGTAATTTTTCTTTAGTTTACCACCAAGGTGTATATTGTATTTTTGCGATTGGTTTGGTAATCCCACTGTCTAGATTTATAGAGTAGTCACTTTCATTCCTTTTTCGACTCCTTAAAAGAAAAGGTCCACCTGAGCACTTGTCACTTTAGGCTCATTAAAAATCGAAGGCGACTAGAGTAATCTTTAGCTTTCTCAACTCTTAAAAATTGAAAAATCAAATTTGTGTCAAAGTGTCATAAAATTTATTTGATTCGGAATAAAATCCCTGTTCCTTTGTCGAACTTAGGTTGAGGTAATGGAGTCCACCAATCAAGGAATTCCCCTTGGGGGAAATCCTAGTCCTTTCTCTTCTTGGGGAGATATTGGTGCTCCATATATGGCTATATTGTCCCTTCTGGGAATCACAATTGGCTTGCCATTATGGCTTTTCTCAACCTCTGTCATTCAAAACATCGTAATTCCTCAGCAATCGAATCAACAACCAGTTGATACCGAAAGTGACCCTTCACCTTCTAGTTCGTTTGTTTCTCCCTCCCCTTCTTCCTCTTTGCTTGGTGAAAATAGTGATACTGGTAACCAAGTGGCTGAGAAGAATAAGAAAGGGAAGGAGAAGAAGAAGAAGAAGTGAGTTAAGCAAGGGAGCAACAATGAATCACCTAGTGAAAATCCACACATTAAATCTCCTAAATATCCTTGTCTAATTTGCAAAGGAAACCATTTTCATCGAGATTTCCCTTGCATTCCATGGATCTTGAGAGAATGGTCTCCCCATTCGCACCATCCGATATCTTCAACCTCTGTTGATCATGTTGACAACACACTGTCAACTAGTGAAAATTAATGTCCTGGATAGGAAAGAAAGGTCAGAACTCCATGTCTATTATGTAGAGGAGACCATCACCTTCCCTATTGTCCTTTTCTAGATGAGGCTAAGATAATCTTGCATAATCGTCCTGCTTTGCCATAGCGACTTCCACCTAGATATGAGAAACTCTTGCCAAGTCCATTTCTAGTTGAAAATATGACTAACATAACTCAATCGTCGGTCGAAACGCCTATCATTGAAAATAAACCTTCTGAGTCCATATTGGACCAAAGTCAATAGGTCAAGATTGTAGTCAACCTAGTCTTGCCTTCAGAAGGTCAACCTTCAGATCATACAATTTCCAAAGAGAGTAAGAACGACACCGTTCAAATCCTTTTTGTTAATACAAAGTCTGATGAACTTGGGGGAAATCCATCCGTTCCTTTACAATAGGAGGAAAGTTCCCCAGTTCAAGAGGTTGATCTAGTCATTTATCCCGTACCTCGTCCGAGCAGTCTTGTTGTTTCCTTTGATTGGAATGAACTACCGAGACCCTGCCTTCCATCTAGTGTACCATTTCGGATCATAGTACAAGTGTACAAAATGATTGTTTCTGGCACTATCATAGATGAAGGAGCATTAGTGAGTATGATTTCCTCAACTGATTGGAAAGTGCTTGGTTCACCATCGCTTCTGCCTGAGAGATGAAATTTGTCAGGCTTTAACAAAGGAACTAGTCAACCATTAGGGATCCTTCCGAAGTTGCCGATAACTTTGAAAAGGAAAATTGTTCGCTTGAACATGATGGTAGTCCAAGGGCCACTAGATTACAATCTACTTCTTGGACATGACTACATATATAGCATGGAAGCTATTGTTTCCACACTCTTTTGAGTGATGTGTTTCCCTCATGAAGGCAGAATGGTACAGCTTATCAACAAGCTTTAATTTCCCGATTAAAACACAACTAAAAGTCAAACATCATCCCTAAATGGTCTCTTTACATCAAGAATGTCTCTTCAAACTTCATTCCATCCACTTGATTGCGGCGAGTAGTTTGGTGAATGTAACGAAGCTTAGGGGGCATGCACCCTGGTCTGCTTTAGCATATGAACACAGCTGAAAAGATAGATTTCCTTCTAGGTTATATGATTGGTTTGAAACATCATTTCCTTGAAGGTTATGGGATTGGTCTAAAATAGTTATTTCCTCGTAGGTTATCTGATTGGAAGCTCACACCATTCACCTTTCTCTATTTTGATGGACAGAGCCAAGGAAGTGTTTTTGTCTAACCGCTGACAGAAACAATCTTGCTTAACCGCAAGGACTCCCATATGGTAACTTGGAAACTCTCCTTTTCTCCATGCCTGGGGGCATGCAAGCCTTTTATGCAAGCAAAAGATGACCAATTTCATTGTTTAGCTTTTTAGCGTTTTTAGCTTTTTAGATTTTTAGTGTTAACTTCTTAGGTTAGGCTGTTGGTGTAGAAATGTCTACACACCAGAGGGACTAAAGGAGGTGTTTTGTCTAACCTGCTAATGAAACCATCCTACCTAACCTCAGTAGTTCCTTAGCTTTTAGTGTAGTTAGCTTTGTAGTTTGCTCATTTCTAGCCTACATGAAAAGGCAATGATCAAAGTTTTGCATGGTGCAAGCTCGCTAAAAAATGAACCTACCAATGAGAGACATCTTTAAAATGACTGGCACGAGCAATGTTTTTGCAAGGTTCAAGATCATTAAAAAACAAACCTGCCACTGAGCATAGTTTCTCCCGATTTAAGATCATTAAAAAATAAATCCACCTTTAGCAAACGACTTTTGTGATTGCTATGCTATCAGCCTTTTGAACTTTGGTTGTGTTCTTCCATCACCTCCATTCTTTTGACCGATCATACGCTTCAACTTGATTGTTTACCCTTTCGAGGAACAACTACGACGAGTGGTTCTATTAGCCACCCTCTTCACACTGCCATATTTTGAGAAGTTCCAAACTTACCTAGAACCAGTTGCTACCCAAAAACACCACTCGTTCATCAAAAAGAGAGTCTCTTTTAAGCTCTTTTTAGACTCGTTAAATATGAAAAGATTGTCGAGCTATTGGCCTTTCTAGCTTATTAAAGTAAAGGGAAGCACCATCCCTCCTGTATATTTTAATATTTTGGGATTTGAGGGATTATCAAACAAAAGATCGAGCCCTTGTCTTTTTTGGCTCACTAAAGCGATTGAATAGTCATCCCTTTTGTATTATTTTATACTTTTTCAGACTTAAGGGATTATGCTATGAAGAAGGACCACTAGATTTTCCTTTTAGTCCCTTTTCAAACTATCTAACATGAAAAGGACCGAGTTATCCTTGTCATTAAACTCATTAAAACAATAGTGACATACTTGTCCATCCAGACAAGAATAAGTTTCACTGTCACTAGGCTTGCTAAAACATAGTGACAGGTTCACCCGAAGGGAAAATTATAGAACAAGCATATGTTATCCTCCTCAGGCTTGAAAAAATTAAAGACGTACTGGTCAGCAATGACTGGGGAAAAAGGGAAAAAAACTTGAAGAACTTCATTGGTAGTAGGTCGCTCTTGAACATGACACTTTCACTCCATCACCATGATTGAGTCGGGTTGGGTTATTCCGTTCACCAGTCATATCACCATTGATCCTCCATACCATCCATTTTTGGGGTTAACACTACCAATCCATTTCAGTTTCCTCGATATGTTCAAGAGAAGTCATTTAGAGAATTCACCACCCAGCTAATGCCTCATCCACTACAATACCTTCACCCTCCATTTTTCATGACCGCCATTCCTGAACCTTGTATCATCAGATCATTTTCACCTCCAGAAATTCATTTGCTTCATTTCGTGTTGTAGATGTGGGATTCATCAAGGCCCTCCTACGACGAGTCACCTCTTGTCGACAGCAACTCGTTATCCAAGAAGTTGGATTAGAAACAACCCTTTTAGTACGTTGAAGATTGCATGCCTCAATGGCAAGTTTCTCACTTCTGGCAACAGGTTTACATCAATGGCCTTCGACCGAATGATTTTACGTGGTGTTCAACATTGGCTCATATATTCACACTGCGTGAATTGTACTGTAGTACCTTGAGGGTCATTATCATTATTGGTGATTCCTCTCATGCCTATTAATAGCTTACATCATTGGCTGGTAATCAGGCGATGTCTTTCCATGTTCGACTCCAGAACATTTTTTCACATGGATTGACTTGTACATTAGGCAAAGATTGAACGAGTTTGAGGACACTGGATCTAGCTTCATCCATCCGAGCTGTGATATATTTAGGAAAATAAAGACATAAAATGTACACAAAAGCTACATGGATGATCATCCAAGATAAGGGATGATGACTCTACATATAAAGAATCACTAGTCTGCCACTGCAGATGGTTATCTGTTCCATGTACATGAAAATGAATTTATAAAGTTGAGCATGGGAATGCCCGCCTCAGCTAGATGATGAAAATAATATGATGATGATGTATTGTATTGCATCTTATACAAGTCACCTTCCAGTTCAAATACCTTGGATCCTCATGATAAAGAATTTCAATTGACATCAGAAGATTTACGACCTCATGCTTTAGGGGGAAACTGTTATAGACATATTTGGGCACTGCAACCTCAATCATATATGTCGATCAACCAAGGTCTCTTTAACCCCTGAAAGTGTTGTTTCACAGCTTAAAGGATCATGGTCAACTGATTACATCATTTCCCATAAGTTCCACCTAAAAAATGACTCACAATTAGCCAAAGCTAGACCATAATGACTGCTCCATGGTCAAGGTGTGATGCATACTAGCTTCTACACTAGCCAGGTGCAATGCATACTAAAAGAGCCTTTTGTGGGGTGCAATGAGCGAGAATAGACAAATGGCAGAGACATTTTGCTAAGTGGATACCCAGGGAATCTTCTATAAACTTCTCATATGACGCTTGCCTCTCTGAATTCACCCAGGGGTGAGTAAAAGATCAAAGAAATCTCCAAGCGGAACCAAGAACTATCAGTGGAATGACACTAATCAGAAACACAGAGCTGACTCACACCCTTGCAAGACATCTATAAATGGATCCCTCATCTGAGAGATCTAGAGGCTAGAATTTTGTAATTTGCAAGTAAGTGTTGTTGGTTTATCTTTGAGAAGAGACATTGTATTGTTGGGTGATCTTGCTATTCATGAGGTGAAGAGGGCTTTGATGCTGGATCAGATAGCTGGGTTGTAATCCTCTCTTCTACTATTAATAAATTTATTTGAGTTTTCCTCCATATAATCGTGTATTTGTGAATCTTGTTATTTGTGAATGCAATTGTATGGTCAAAGTATTTTTGATCTGCATTGTTTATGGTATTATAGATTGAGATCCTTTGATGGTGTTTTGTTGTTCTGTCTCTACAGGTATTCTCTAAAGCGGGACAAGTTGGAGAGGAGTGGAAAGTTCTATCAAGGGAGAGAGGAAACAAGCAAGGAGCCAAATGGAAGATCTAGGTTGGCTCCCTTTGCTTCTCTCTTATCTACCATACGTAAAGGAAATCGATTTTCTTTGATTGTTTGTTTCTAAGATAGCTACCCATCTCAGTGGGACTAGCAGATCAAAAAGACAGTAGCTTTCCTAGATCTGACCCCAGCTGCACCGCTACCCAATGGACCAATGTATCGACGCTCCATTGATCTGACCCCAGCTGCACCACTGCCCAATGGACCAATCTATTGGTGCTCCATTCTAGAGAATAATGAAATCAAGAGGAAAATTCGGGATCTGTTGTAGAAAGGTCACATTAGTCTGAGTTCATCACCCTATGGGAGCTCGATCTTTTTGGTACAAAAGAAGGATGGGACTTGGAGACTCTGTATTGGCTATCAGGCATTGAACAAGATCACTATTCATAAAAGGTACCCGATCCTATGGATTGATGACCTCTTGGAACAACTAAAGGGTGAAAAATATTTCCAATAGTGAAGTGTCGCTTTGAAGAAAATAATTCAGATCTGTACTTAGTTTTCCTTTTTGGCATTCTCACATTAAGGAAACAAAAAAACAAATACATGCATGTGCATTTGTATTTAGACTGTATGCAGAAAATGATTTAGGAAAATTGCATTTAGTGTGTGATCTCCGCTATCTATTGAAAGAATCTTAATCTTCTTTCCTTAGTAGCTAGGATTTTCATTGCTAAAAGAAAATAAATGATTGTTTATCATTTTAGACTGCATATTTACGAATTTTACATCTACATCACGTGGTGAACCTTGACATGCAAACTTCCAAACAAGATCAACTCTAAAATAAATCTCAATGAACATAAAAACGCTTTGGAACCTAATGCAACACTTCTAAAAGTCTAGGGTAGAGACGTGTTCTGGCATCATAAAACCTGGTAACCATCATTTTCTTTGAAGGAAGGTGATTCCTCCTCTTTGATACGACAAGTGTTAGTATGGACTTCTGCTCCCTGTACCATCGAGTATATTTTGGGAGACTACAATAGGTTTATATCCTTTATCCATAGGGAGCCATGTCTGCCGCCCTATCAATCGCAAGGCACTGAGCATAGCATTCAGGAAGATTGACTTCCATACATAAAGTCCTTCATAATTTCTCTTTAACTTACCACCAAGGTGTATATTGCAGTTTTGCGATTGGTTTGGTAATCCCTCTGTCTAGGTTTCCAGATTAGTCACTTTCATTCCTTTTCGACTTCTTAAAACAAAAGGTCCATCTGAGCACTTGTCAATTCAGGATCATTAAAAATCAAAGGCGACTAGAGTCATATTTAGCTTTTTATCGACTCTTAAAAATTGAAACAGCAAAGTTGTGTCAAAGTGTCATAAAATTTATTTAATTCAGAATAATATCCCTATTCCCTCGTTGATCTTGGGTTGAGATAATGGAGTCCACCAATCAAGGGATCCCTCTTGGAGGGGATCCTAGTCCTTTCTCTTCTTGGGGAGATATTGGTGCTCCATATATGGCTACATTGTCCCTTTCGAGAATCACAATTGGTTTGCCAGTATGGCTATTCTCAACCTTTATCATTCAAAACATTGTAATTCCTCAGCAATCGAATTAGCAACCAGTTGATACCAACAATGACCTTTCAGCTTCTAATTCGTTTGTTTCTCCCTCCCCTTCTTCCTCTTCTCTTGGTTAAAATAGTGATACTAGTAACCAAGTGGATAAGAAGAAGAAGAAAGGGAAGGAGAAGAAGGAGAAGAAGTTAGTTAAGCAAGGTGGTAACAATGAATCACTTGGTGAAAATCCACACATTAAATCTCCTAAATATCCTTGTATAATTTGCAAAGGAAACCATTTTCATTGAGACTACCCTTTCATTCCACGGATCTTGAGAGAATGGTCTCCCCGTTCGTACCGTATGGTGTCATCAGCCTCTGTCGATCATATTGGCAGCACACCGTCAACTAGTGAAAATGAATGTCCTGGATAGGAAAGAAAGGTTATAACTCCATGTATATTATGTGAAGGATACCATCACTTTCCTCATTGTCCTCTTCTAGATGAGGCCAAGAAAATCTTGCATAATCGTCCTGCTTCACCATAGCAACTTCCACCTGGATACAAGAAACTCTTACCAAATCCATCGCTAGTTGAAAACCTAATTGACGTAACTCAATCGTTGGTAGAAAGGCCTATCGTTGAGAGTGAACCTTCTGAGTCCATACTGCACCAAAGTCAATAGGTCGAGATGGTAGTCGACCCCGTCATACCTTCAGAAGGTTCACCTTTAGATGATACTATTTCTAAAGAGAATGAAAATGATGTCATTCAAATTATTTTTGTTAATATAGAGTGTGATGAACTTAGGGGAAATCCACCCATTCCTTTACAACAGGAGGAAAGTTCCCCAGTTTAGGTGGTTCATCCAGTCGTTTATCTAGTACCTCCTCCGAGTTGTCTAGTCATATCCTTCGACTGGAATGAACTAGCAAAACCCCACCTTCCATCTAGTGTACCATTCCAGATCATAGTACAAGTTTATAAAATGATTGTGTCTAGCACTATCATAGATGAAGGGGTTTTAGTGAGTATCCATTCCTCAACTACCTAGAAAGCACTTGGTTCACCATCTCTTCTACCTGAGACACAAAATTTGTCAAGCTTTAACAAAGGAACAAGTCAACCATTAGGGATCCTTCCAAAGTTGTCGATAACCTTGAAAAGGAAAACCATTCTCTTGAATGTGATGGTAGTCCAAGGGCCATTATATTACAATCTACTCCTTGGGCGTGACTATGTTTATAGCATGGAAGCTATTGTTTCCACACTTTTCTGAGTGATGTGTTTCTCGCATGAAGGCAAAATGATATAGCTTATCAACAAAATTTCATTTCCTGGTTCAAACATAGCTACAAGTCAAACATCATCGCTGAATGGTCCCTTTGCGTCAAGAATGTCTCTCCAACCTTAATTTCATCCACCTAATTACCACGAGTAGTATGTTGAATGTAACGAAGCTTAGGGGCATGCACCCTGGACTGCTTTAGCAGACAAACCCAGCTGAAAAGTTAGATTTTCCTTGTAGGTTATGTGATTGGAAGCTCACACCATTCACCTTTTTCTATGGGGGCAAAGCCAAGGAAGTGTTTTTGTCTAGCCACTGACAGAAACAATCCTGCCTAATCGCAAGGACTTCCATATGGTAACCTAAAACTCTCCTTTTCTCCATGCCTGGGGACTTACAAACCTTTTTATGCAATCAAAAGATGACCAATTTCATTTTTTTAGCTTTGTAGCATTTTTAGCTTTTCAGTGTTAACTTCTTAGGTTGGGCAGTTGGTCCAGAAACATTTGCACACCAAATGGACCAAAGGAAGGGTTTTGCCTCATAGAGGACAAAAGCATCCTACATAACCTCAGTAGTTCCTTAGATTTTAGTGTAGTTAGCTTTGTAGTTTGGTCGTTTCTAGCCTACATAAAAAGGCAATGAGCATATGTTATCGTAGAGTTCAAGCTCACTAAAAAATAAACCTACCAATGTGAGACATCTTTAGCTATGGACATGAGCAATGTTTCTGCAAGGTTCAAGCTCGTTAAAAAATAAACCTGCCATTGAGCATAGTTTCTCCTAATTTAATCTCATTAAAAAATTAATCCACCTTCAGTAAACAACCTCTGTGATTGCTACGCTATTAGCCTTTTTAACCTTGGTTGTGTTCTTCCATCACCTTTATTCTTCTGACTGATCATATGCTCCCACTTGATTATTTAACCTTTTGAGGAACAGTTGTGATGAGTGATTCTGTTAGCCACCCTCTTCACACTGCCATGTTTTGAGAAGTTCCAAACTTACTTGGAACCAGTTGCTACCCAAAAACACCACTCGTTCCTTAAAAAATGAGTCTCTTTTAAGCTCTTTTTAGACTCGCTAAATATGAAAAGATTACCGAGCTATTGGCCTTTCTAGCTCATTAAAGTAAAGGGAAGTGCCATCCCTCCAGTACATTTTAATATTTTTGGACCTGAGGGATTATAAAACAAAAAATCGAGCGCTTGTCATTTTTGGCTCGCTAAAGCGATCGAATAGTCATCCCATTCTTATAATTTTATACTTTTTCGGACCTAAGGGATTATGATACGAAAAGGGATCACTGGAGTTTCCTTTTCATCCCTTTGCAAAATCTCTAAACATGAAAAGGATCGAGTTATCCTTGTCCTTAAACTCATTAAAACAATAGAGACAAACTTGTCCATCTAGAGAAGAACGAGTTTCACTATTGCTAGGCTCACTAAAACATAGCAACAGGTTTGCCTGAAGGGAAAATTATAGAACAAGCATATGTTATCCTCCTCAAGCTTGACAAAAATAAAGAGGTACTGGTCAGCAATGACTGGGGAAAAAGATAAGAAAACTTGAAGAACTTCATTGGTAGCAGGTCACTCTTGAACATGACACTTTCACTCCATCACCATGATTGAGTCGAGTTGGGTTATTCCGTTTACCGGTCATATCACCATTGGTCCTCCGTAACATCCACTTTTTAGGTTAACATTACCAATCCATTTCAGTGTTGTCGATATGTTCAAGAGAAGTCATTCAAAGAATTCACCACCCAGTGAATGCCTCACCCATTGCAATACCTTCACCCTCTATTTTTCACGACCATCATTCTTGAACCTTGTATCATCAGATCATTTTCACCTCCAGAAAATCATTTGCTTCGTTTTGTGTCGTAGATGTAGGATACATCAAGGTGCTCCTACGACGAGTCACTTCTTGTCAACATCAGCCTATTATCCAAGAATTTGACTTTGAAACAACCATTTCAGTACTTTGAAGCTTGCATTCCTCAATGGCAAGTTTCTTGCTTTCAGCGACAGGTTTACATCAATGGCCTAATGACCGAAAGATTTTATGTGGTGTGCGACATCGACTCATATATTCACACTGTGTGAATTGTACTGTAGTACCTTGAGGGTCATTATCATTATCGGTGATTCCTCTCCTACCTGTTAACATCTTACATCGTCGGTTGGTAATCAAGCGATGTCCTTCCATGTTTTACTACAGAACATCTTTACACATGGATCGACTTGTACATGAAGCGAAGATTGAATGAGTTTGAAGACCCTGGATCTAGTTTCATCCATCTGGGCTGCAATATATTCAGGAAAATAAAGACATAAAATGTGCACAGAAGCTACACAAATGATCATCCAAGCTAAGGGGTGATGACTCTACAGACAAAGAATCACCAATCTGCAACCACAGATGGTTATCTATTCCATGTACATGAAAATGAATTTATAAAGCTGAGCATGGGAATGTCCACCTCAACTAGATCATGAAAATAATATGATGATGATGTATTGTATTGTATACTATACAGGTCACCTTTCAGTTCAAATACCTCGGATCCCCATGATAAAGCATTTCACTCGACATCCGAAGATTTACGACCTCATGCTTTAGGGGGCAACTGTTATAGACATATTTGGACACTGTAACCCCAATCATATATGTCAATAAACCAAGGTCTCTTCAACCCCTAAAAGTTTTGTTTCATACCCTAAAGGATCATGGTCAATTGATTACATCATTTCCCAGAAGTTCCACCTAAAAAGCAACTCAGAACTGGCCAAAACTGGACCATACTGATTGTTCCATGGTCAAGGTTTGATGCATACTAGCTGCTGCACTAGCCAGGTGTGATGCATACTGAAAGAGCCTTTTGTGTAATGCAATGAGCGATAATAGACAAATGGCAGGAATAGTTTGCTAAGTGGATACCCAGGGAATCTTCTAGAAACTTCTCATATGACACTTCCCTCTTTGAATTCACATGGGGATGAGTAAGAGGTCAAAGAAATCTCCAAGTGGAACCAAGAACTATTAGTGGAATGACACTAATAAGAAACCTAGAGTTGACTCACACCCTTGCAAGACATCTATAAATGGATCCCTCATCTAAGAGATCTAGAGGTTGAAATTTTGTAATTTGTAAGGAAGTGTTGTTGGTTTCTCTTTGGAAAGAGACGTTGTATTGTTGGGTGATCTTGATTTTCATGAGGTGAACAGGGCTTTGATGCTAGGAGGATGATTCTGGGTTAGACAGCTGGGTTGTAATCCTCTCTTCTACTATTAATAAAGTTATTTGAATTTTCCTCCATATAATCATGTGTTTGTGAATCTTGTTATTTGTGAATACAATTGTATGGTCAATGTATTTCTGATTCAAAATTATTTATGGTATTATAGATCGAGATGCTTTGATGGTTTTTTGTTGCTTTGCCTCTACAAGTATTCTCTAAAGCAGGAAAAGTAGGAGAGGAGTGGCAAGCTTTATCAAGGGAGAGAGGAAACAAGAAAGGAGCCAAGCAGAAGATCTAGGTTGGTCCCCTTTGCTTCTCTCTTATCTATCATACATAAAGGACATTGCAATTTGCTTTGATTGTTTATTTCTAAGATAGCTACTCGTCTTAGTGGGACTACCAGATCGAAAAGACACTAGTTTTCCTGGAAACACCAGTATCTTGTACAACTTAGTTCCAAAAGTAACAATAACAGCATGGGGCCTTGATTCATACACAACATGTCGATTCCACAAGTATGGTTGTCCTAGTAATACATCACAAACTTCAAGGGGAGTAATGTCACACAATATATCATCCATGAAGGGCTTGATGTTGTATGAAAGACGACACTACTAGCTCACACGAAGATCCAGTCCTTGGTGAAGCCAATGAATGGTGTATCGTTGTGGATGTTCTGTGGTCGGTAAGCCGAGCCGCTTCTTGACCTCTGCCGAAATGAGGTTCTTTTGGCTCCCACTATCAACAATATACTGTAGCTACGAGCCCTTTACCCATATTTGGGAGTGGAAGAGATGCTCCTCCTCCTCTGGATATTAGGGGTTCTCCTTCCGAATCTTCGTGGTGGCAACGGTGGCATTGGGCTCCACATCGATAAGCTGCTTCCCTTGGTCATTCCCCTTGTTGGGGTATACTTCAGAGTCAAAACCTGCATCTCAATCTGAAACCTTTAGCTCAGCCACCAATGATTGCTTGGCGTGACACTCACTTATGTTGAGAGTGGAGGTCTTATGGAACTCACACCACTTTCCCGTGTCCTTTTTCGGCTTTGCAGTGATGTTAGTTGCTTGCAGCTTTGGCGGCTTGTCTTGGGCCGCCTTGCCTTGGATTCGCTCGTTCTTCTGCAGTTTGGAGGAATCTTTCCCTTGCTTTGGATTCTTAGATCCAAAGTCTCGCTTCTTCTATTTAAACTTTTACTCGACCTTGATGGCATATCAGTATGCAATGTCGAGCGAGGTGTGGTTCAGGAATTCTAAGTATTTTTGGATGTACTTGTGCAGGTAACCATGGTATTTGAGTACCAAATGTTTCTTTGAATCCTTGATACCCAACTTTGTGAAAAATGTATGGAAAATATTGGTGAACTTCGGCACGTCTTGGTCCCTTCCCTGCTGTAACGTGGTCCACTTCATGTATTGATCCTCATAGCTTCCAACAGGGTAGTACTACTCCTTGATGGCATCCCAGAATGAATTCCAAGTGGCTTCGGCCAGAAATAGTGAGCCTGTACTTTCATCCTTATGCTCGCAGTAGGTTTCCCACCTGTCCTTGACATGGGGGGTTACTTTGAGAAGAGCGAAAAATATATTTTCCCGATTGGAAAAATCATTAAAAAAAATAACCCTCTAACATATTTAATCATTTATTGATGGCGTCTATGGCTATCTGACCCTCGAATATGGGGATTTAGAAATTAACTTGTACCTTAAACATAGTGGCATTTCTAGAGTAGTTGTTGGAAGCCAATGTGTCTCCCCTGGGTAGCTACTGAAGGATCTGTGCAAAGTTGTCCATCATCGCATTCCTTTGTCACTTGAGGGCTTCTTCGAGCAAGATTTTGATAGGATCTCCTGCCCCCTCGTCTTTCTTTTCATCCTCCATGGGAGGCCATCAGGATTTGTGAGGTTCGTCTTGCAAAGGTTCAACCAGTTCAAGCCCTAACTCCTTATATCCCAACCTCGTTGGGGACATGCAAAGAAAAATAGAGAAAAAAAGCAGACCGCTCTGATACCACTGATCCAGATTTAAACAGGAACACAACAAAATACAGAGATACCCATATACACAAAGATGCAGCAGAAATAATACTTCATTTCATTAATCTAAAATACTAAAATATGTTGACAAACAGAAATGGAAATAAACTAGCTAGGACAATGGTAGCTTATCCCTAAGAAGAGATGTGGTAGCTACATGCCTCTAAACTGTGTTACAATGAGGCTCGAAGGCCTATTTATTGTTGAGAAACAATGGAAAACCCTAAATATCCAAAAAACTAACCCTAGAAGAGGAAACACCAAACTGTGGGCCCTTGTTTGGGTAAATTGGTACATCAACGTCCTGGGGTCATAAATTTGGCATACCATATCCGTTTGACACACACATCATCTCATTAGAAATATCTATTTGAGAACTACAACTTTGGGAAGAGAAACATTAGTGCATGGGCCCATGTTGCTCCTAGTTTTCCCAAAAAATGTCGTTTAGTGCCTCAAAACGGCTCCAGAAGTTTAGGACCCAAAAAACTGCTAGAAATAGTAAACTATGCTACAATTAAGGAAATTGAAAAGCTAAAAGAAACAATGGTGGGTGTCCAAGTGGACTTGGTAGGTGGCCACCAATATCCACCTAGATCATCATAATAGGAAATGTACTTCTTTTTTGTTTCCTCACACCAAAAGCATTTTTCTTTCCACTAACATTTTCAAAACTCGGAAAACATATATGTCTAGGAATATGTTTGATTCTACTACCACCTCCATTCTTTTCCACTACAAAATCTACTTATGCTCCTATATTCTTACATTTCAAATTTTCTTTCACTTCCCCTCTCATCTACAAATGATGCAACCTCTCCTAAGTAACACATTTCATAGAGAAAATAATATCTTAAAGAATCTTAGAGCCTTCAATCAAAACAACAAAACTAGCCATGCTAATCTACAAACACATACTACTTACAATTTGAACAACAAATACTTAGATTCATGCTCTCCAATAAATTCATGTTTAGTAAATATATCAAATGACCTTCCTAAACCTTCCTCTCTTCACTCCAAACCTATCATTCACTAAAATAAACCAATTTCAGAATAAGAATTATACTTATTTTTTCCTTTTATTTACACAAAAAAATCTTTCTACTTACATTTGCATTAATGAAAAAACATATTATTCTAGCAATATCTTTGCTTCTAATATCACCTTCAATCTTGTCCACTTTATTTCCCCATACTTCCCCATATTTTTATATATTCCACACTTCTTGCTTCAAAATATTTGTTCCTTCATGTCTTTTATGTTTCATATTATAACCTTCTCCTACACCTTTATGCAACATTTTCTTATGTTTATGTAGACTTACATTTCAAATCTTCTTGTAGTTCCTCTTTGCCAATGCAAAATCATAGCAGAATGGATCCAACTTTAACTAGAAATGCACTTTTACTATTAATGGGTGGCTCTACTGAGTTACAACCAACACACCAAGTTGTTGCTATCGAGTAGATTTTCGCAAGAAGAGCCACAACCCCCCAATATTGTCTCTCAATTTTTTATGGAACTCACAAACATGTGAACTTGCTACCTTCAATGCATAATTCCCTTGCAACATTTATGGAGCTTTAATTTGGCTCCATTGTGTTCTTAAATAAACATTGTTTCACATCCTTCCATCAATATTTGTATGTTGCAAATTCCTCTCCTACCTTCCTCAGCTTCCTCTCCATTTGTGTCCTCTTTTTTCAACTACTATATTTTCTTTCTCTTTTCTTTTCTCCTCCTCTCTCATAATTCTTCTTTCTTGCAGGTCACTTCATGTAATCGAACTTGAGATTTTCCAATGTGCAACACCACTTATTAGTTAGCCAACCAATCTTGTTCTTCCCACCAACCAAGTACTCCATGCCACCTCAACCTCAACAAATGCCTCTACCTTGCTTCAAATTTCCCAATAGAGGACCATATTGCAACCTATTTTGTTGATAGCGCTCCTGCTATAATAACTTTCCATTTCAAGGCACTCAGCCTATCATATAAATATTGGTCCATAAAAGGAAAGGTCCTCGCAAAAAAACCACTACGCCAATACAAAAATGCATGTGGCAATGGGAAATCTCTCGATTTTGACCTTTTAGACCATGAAGGTGATGAAATCAATGTATTTTCATTCAATGACACCTAATAGGTTCCTAATCCTTGCTATAATCATCTTAAATTCCCATTCAAAATCCTCCTCTTCTCTTCATCTACTGTCACTGAGTCCATACGTGAATATCAATCGACACCTCCCAATAACTTTGGTTTCATCCTGATAAATTCACTCAATAGTGGAGCTATCAACTAAATTGTTGATGTTATTGGTCTTGTTGACTCAACTTCTCATGCAATAGTGGTACACCGACGCAATGGCATAAAAATTTCTAAGAAAACAATCGCCTTGCGTGACATGTCGGACTATAGCATTGATGTCACCTTATGGGGAAAATAGTTCCATTTCGAAGGTTGTGAACTTTCTGACCTTCATGCCTTTGGGTCACTTTGGTCCTTGCAATCAAAGGGGGTTATATCATCAATTTCAATGGAAAGAATATTGGATCTATTCCCACAACTTCCCTTGTAATAGACCTAGATATTGTTGAAACATGCCAAATCCAACAACGGTTCCAAAGAACTAGCTTTAATGCATGCTTACCTTCCCCCAATTGAAAATACATAAGCACCCTTAGCAAGCCCCTCAATACAAAAAAAATTCTGACGTTTTTGGGTTGCCTCGCAATGAGAAATCATCGTGACTTGTCTTTTGTGCTACTGTTAAAACAATTGACACGGAGACTTTATACTTCCTCACATTCCCACTTAACATAAATGGAAAGAAATGCATGCAAAAGGATATCCAACAATATCACAACATGCAGAATTGCACAAAATGCAATGGTACCTTCCTTGAATGTGACTATTGTTATGTACTTCAACTTGAATTTCATGATCACGCCAGGAATTTGGAAAATGTTGTTGAATTCGATGATGATACAACTATACTCTTGGGCATCTCAAGAAATCACCTTCACCTCCTTTCAGGTGAGCCTCAAACCATTGGAAACATCAGCGCGTGAATAAAATGATGCCACTTCCTATTCATACTTTCTATAAGAACAAACACTTTCAATGGCATTGAATGTCTTTTCCAATCCCTCATTCCTTCTGAAGGACTCCCTTATGACTCTTCATCCTACCCTTCTCTTGCATGAAATGAAATGAAATTCTACCCCTTCTGAAAAAGTCATTCACCAGCTTTAAGCACCATTGTTTCCCCTCCCTTATTTTGAAATCGTGCCTTCCTTCTGCACACCCTTTTCATGAAACACATGTAACCTTTGCTTTTTCCCCACATCTACTCTCAAAGCCATCTTTTCATTTGTAAATGCTTTCCCTACATCACCACTCTATTTCCCTTTGCCTAACTTCTTTCTCCATCTACACTAGTCTATGCACACAATACCATTGTACAACTTTTCTTACCTCCTTTAAGTTGTCTTGCTACACCTCTATCATTACTACTTTTATTTTTTATTTTTTTAATTTGGATATGACAATACTTGTTACTCTTGTAAATTTTCTTCATAAATACATGGGCGTTAGCTCAGATGCATTACTATGGCCTTGTCAATTATTTCATTTGTGTTTTACCACATTCACATATTTCAAATACAAATATGGATATGGATATATTTCTAATAAGGAAATCATACATACTTACTTCTTTTCATACTGGTGTAATAGAGAAGTACCATTTCTTAGATCCAAAACAAACTTACATGATCATATAATCTTTAATACAACTAGTTCAACTCAACATTCCACCACCCAACGTTATAATTTAAGACGCAATGTTATAATTCAAAAAAAAATGATTTAAGACATATTCTTATTGCACCTAAATTTCACTTTTCACCATCTTATTTATTACTTCAAATACACTTCGAAAAAACAAAATAGAAATTTCCTTCTACTATGATTTGCAATAAACAACAACATCTGTCTCTCTCAACTTAGAAAATGCCTTGTATATATCCTCACTTTCCCCATCCTACATATTGATTGTTTGATTGCAAAGGTACATTCCTTCTTTCTCATTTACATTTATGTTTTTTTATTCATTTTGTTTATCTTGCAAATTGGAATAAATATAATTTTCTTTCTCCTTCATCACAACAACACTTTCTTTTCTATATACACTACTTTCCCCCCTTCACATGAATTATTTACTTGTCTTTTTCCACAATTCACTTACAAATTTCCTTTAAAAATAGTTTCGTTGCTTTGATAGTTATGCAAAATACTCCTGATATTAGTGCAAGGAAGGCATGTCAACAAAGTCATTACACACTTAACAAGGATAGACTAAACACACGACATTGCCTAATCTACTGCAATCGACACAATGCTCCTTTTAAATCAATCCCTACTGAAACTCCCTTACCTCCCCATACCTAACCTCCTCCACTTCCATTTGAACTAGTCTTTCTGTCCTCGCTTCCATTTCCTCCTGCTTCACAAACTTCACACAGCCATTCATGTTCCTCACCTCCTACCCTTTGTATAAAATCACCCACCCAAGTTTCTTCCACTTCATCTCCTCAATATTTCATAGACAATGATCCTCTTCATCAAGAACACTCTCATTTCCATCATAAATAGATGCACTTAGCCTCCTACAAGACTACTCCATCTATAATGAATTTTACCCATCCATCAAAAAAAAAAATTCTTTGTGGTGTTAGCACCTGTCGCTATTGTGCTTTAGAACAATCTACCCTCCGTTTTTACTTATCGAAAAACATGGACCCAGGAGAATAACCTCATGCCATCTCTTGCTTGAATCAAGTTGAAGAGATGCTTATTGCATCTGTGAACCCAATTCTTCAAGTGACCCATGCACATGGAGCCCAATACAAATAATTTGCCCAGTACTATTTCCAAATCTCTTCCATGCATGTTCATCTCTCTCTCTCTCTCTCTCTCTCTATATTATATATATATATAATATATATATATATATATCCATGTTGTTACTAAATGTTGTCCTAGAAACACAACTTATGAATTTTAGGTCAACAAATCATGAGATTGGTCATCTTTGCAATACAAGATAACAAATGATCCCTACTACAAGAAGGTACATGTAAATCCAGGTGCACTATCTTCTTTTCCTGAACTCTCAACCAATATCTCTCAACATTATCTATGTCATGTCACCACAACTTCCTCTAAGTGCCAAGAAAAACTTCCTGAACTTTCTTATCCTGACCTTGTCCAACCCTTCCCATATGATCTTCATCAATCCTCATTTGTGTCAACACTACCAAACAGCCAGACTAATATTGATGAAATATTTTCCTTTGTAGAGTCTTCTAATTCCATTCCCACCCATTCACCTGAATGGCCTATTGTTAGCCTCCCTCCAATCAAGGAATACAAAACTCTAATCAATGAATATAACACTGAGTGTCTCCTCTCCATGGCCTTCCCCACCATCTTCCCCACAAGTTCTACCATGTTAACCCAACCAAGAATCACACAAGTTGATATGAAAGAATACACTTTTCACCTAATACGCTACCATGACACTAGATTTGGACAACATCGTAGGTTTTGCTACTACCTATATATCATTATCATGCACCATCGTAGTCAAGAAACAACTTCTATATTCATTAAAAGGGACCTTGCAAATTCTTTTCCAGGAATTTTTACAAACCTTCGCGACCACCTCCACCAACTTCCTCCTTCAACAATTCCAGACCAAATTATGTGATGTAGTGCTTCGCTCCAAGGGAGTCATTTTTTTTGGATCGAGGCTTGAGGGGAACTCAAGCACATGATTGTTCAAATGGGAAGCCTTACCTTCTTATTCACACCAAGTGTAGCTGATATCAAATGGAACTACTTTTACATGGCTATGCCTTCTAGTCCTCCATCCAATGAACATGATCATCCTCATCAGAGAATCCAAAATATTGTTGCAAATCGACATCGTTCATCTCAATGCATCCATTGCATATTCACAATATTCTTAGAATAGGTTCTACTGAAAGGATTCCATGTAAAGGATTGTTGGTGTAGGTATTAATCAACCATTAATTGACTTTCATCCTTTATGTACATGTTTTGATGGAAAAATCTTACTTTCTCGGTTCTCTTTTCCTCAGGTATGAATGACAACATTGAGGATTTGTGCATATACATGGCATCCTATGGTTCAAAAATGCACCCGATGTGGGAAAAATTGACTAGGATGATGAATATAGTGTTGCTAATGCCATGTCGCTCTTTGATTCATAAGTAATTGTTCAAAACCCTGAATCCCTCCAACACAGAAATCCAAGAATACATCAATTGATACTTCATAATCCTTGCCTTCTTTCAATAAATGATATCATCAACTCTAATGAGATAAAAGGCTATGAGGAAGTTGTCAATAGTTTCCACCGACACAAAAATTATCATTCCTCTACATGTCTTCACAAAAAGAACACTACTACATCTTTCCTCTATGGTGTCCCTTCGAAGCTACAAGAATCCTCTTCCATGCACATAAATGCATATGCGTGAAAAAGATATAGCCCTACTAGGAATTAGGACAATCTTAACATCCAAAACATTCATATGCTTACTATTTGGAGAGCCAACATGGAATTCCAACATGTCATATTGTGTTGTGCTGTCGTGAACTATATTTCCATATATGCAGCAAAAGCAGAGCCGAAGACTAAAAGCTACCACCACCAAATGTTATCGCACCTTGCACAAATTTCTGACCTTGATGCCCCTACAGTTGTCATCATCCACAAATTCCTAACTGAAGCAGTTTCTAAAAGAGAGATTGGTGGAAAAGAAACATGCCACATGCTCTAAAAACTTCCCCTCACAAAATGCAGGGACTCTTTTGTCTCCCTTGATGTCAAGGAAATAGTTTTCACACATTTTGCAAATCAATTGGATCACCAACAACCACTAACACCCTTCATCACTTCATACATGCAAAGTCGTCCTTCACTTGAGTCATTTTCTCTTATTTAAGTCGCACATTGTTTTCCATTCTCCTCTCGTCCAAAAACATCACCATGGAAGCATATCCCGCCTCCCATGGTCGTACACATCTTACCTCAGTATACTTTCATCCCATCTCAAGATGCAAATTGTTATGTGGACTTCTTTTGGAGTAAACTACACTTGTATTTTTGTTCTCACAACCTACGTTATTACATTGTTGGCAGTGACAAGGAAATAATTTCACATTGGAAACAAATTAAAAACACATATCATGCATGGCATTACCATTGTCCACATGAAGAACCACCTCCTATTGACTCTCACGATGCCAATATTCGTGAAATGCATTACCACCACTCCATGGAAATGGATGAATGGAAATTCCTTTGTCAACTTCACCTAGGCAACGACATCCTCCTTAACGACCTTGACACGCTTGGAGACCATGACTTTGATGAAAATCATAATTGGGACCATTCTCTTATCCTTCAAACTTGCAAGAGACCGACATTCGCTTCATAGAATTTAACCACTCCTCCATACAACTCTGCCATCTCCCCTCTCCAAATCTACAATCCACTACCTCCTTGTCCCTAAGCCAATTGGTCTCTTTCAATATCATACTTTCCCACTTTTCAAACAACACCTCCATTGCACTAAATATTATCATCCAAGGTACTACTAGGACTAGAAAATATTTCTTGATTAACTGCCTCAAAGATATTTTCCTAGCTAAGTCTACCAATAGAGAAATCCCTCTACTCTTTCTTGCTCCAGCTGGTGTTGCAACTTTCCAAATAAATTCACTAACAATAACTCTTCACTTTGCATCCCTATCTCATTCGTGCAACCTTTGGAATGTCAATCTCTCCTAACTCTCCAAGAATTTTTTTTTCATGTCAAATAAATTCTATTGATGAACTGAGCTTCGTTGACCATAAGATGCTTGCTCTAATTGATGAACATTTGTGCAAGTCTTTCCCATCGAATAAAAACACTCCATTTGGTGGACACTCTATAATACTTGTCAGTGACCTTGGCCAACTACTAGCAGTAAAAGATACACCAATGTATGTGGGGATGTCTCATGGAAATTCTCTCTGGAGGAGTTTTGATACTATTTTCACACTCTCAGCTATCTTTCGCCAGTAAGGCACAAACCCTAAACAGGTTGCATTTCACCAAGTCCTCTCCAACCATAAAAATGGAACCCCTACAATGGATGATTGGAAGTTGCTCATGAAACATACACAATATATCCTTTCACATGACGAGCAACAATCATTTCACAATTCTATGCACCTTTATGCAACAAATGAATTTGTCGTGCTACACAATAAAGACATGCTCAAAAATTGGAGCATGCTAGTTGCACGTTGCTATGTCGAGCAAAGAAAATACGAGTTCCAATCCTAAACTATATAATTTTACAAATATATTATATTTTTCCCTTTTATTACATTTATAATTTACTTTAAAATTATTAAAGATATTTAATATAATTTCGATTATAATTAATGATTAATATAATTAGTTAAGTAAGGACTGATATAATTATTTTGTTTTGAGGCTCATCTCAGCAGATCATGAGTTCTATGTAACATCTCTATCATAAAATTGTAGAGACAATAACATAAAAAGAATCAGGAACCAATACTAATACTAATACGTTGAGACATTTACTTAAAAGCCTTTCTATTATGGCTGAGTTAAAATAATTCTATTATGAAAGATTTAAAAAGAATTATTGGTAAATAAAATGAAGTGTAAAACCCAAAATGTCTATGCACATCACAAGCCGACTTCGTAATTAGCTCAATTGATTCCATGATTAAGGGTTGTGGTGCAAGTTTGGCGTGAAACTCAATAATATATGAAATTGTTGTCAGCCATAATGATGACGAGTCTTATTTCCCAGATAATGGTAAATGGTGGAAATACAAGATCTGTTCCTCAAATAAACATTATACAATTGTAATTTCTTCAGTAAATTAGCTTCAATATTGAAGCATGATGAAGATAAAATTTATTCTCCTTATTATTGTGGTTACATCATAAAAGATAGGAATAAGTGGAGGGAGACCACCGATTCTAACTTATAACCATAAACATTTATTAAGCATGCAACATTACTACATCGTTGCATACACTTTTCAAAGACTATGTAGGCTTTGTATGTCATTTTCATGATTATTTACCGAATTGTTTTTAGTGTGATTTTTTGGAAGTTTTTTTAGTTTAATTTCTATAAAATCCAACAAAAACTCATTGAAATCAGAAGTTTGATGGTAACCTTGCACAATAGAAGTGCTTGTACAGTAAAAAAACATAGTTTAATTAAGACAAATCAAGATTTCACCCCAATTTTTTCCTCATTCCAACAGAAAAACTCCAAAAAAAAAAAAAAAAAACAACTCCATTATTTACTCAAGGTACATCATCTTTTCGATTGCTTGCACTTATGTATATGGATAATTTTATTTTGTTTGATCAAAAGCCATATGACTAGGAAATCACAAAATTTAGAGGTTTAAATCTTGATATATATTTTAAGATCGATGATTATCACGAGGATATGAAGTAGGTAAAGTAAGAATGTTTCTATTTCATAACTATTTGTTTATATTGGGGTTTAATACTTTTTATTGAATAAAAATATAGGCAGTTTTGAACTGCAAAGATAAACCAATTTTTTCAATTGATTGTACATGAGTTTCCATTTACATATATGTTACAATAAAATTGATTGATTATACAATGGGTTTAAGATTCTTTAACCAACAAATCCTAAGAGACGTATAATAAGAATATATTTTGTCTCACTTACATTTTATCATATTTCTCATATGATTTGAGACATTTTAACATTGTTTGTGTTGAGAATAGATTACTTCTTAGATTTGATTCCGTTATAAATGGAAATAGTTATAACACATATGATTTTATAAATGTAATTTATAGATAAAATGTGAACAGAATTGAAAAGAAGGAGATGTAGCTTACAGGTGAGGCCTGTACCTGGAGACTACATTCAGAATAGAGAGATCACTCTCGTACACTCTATTATCATCAATGAAAGATTACATCATTTAAGTACAACTTTAGAAATCACGAAGTTGCAACCAAACTCCTAAATTATAGGAACAAATCCTAAACTAAGGAGATACGTTACAACTTATGTAACCAATTCTCCATTAATACAAAATAATATTAATTATTTTCAACTCCCCCCCTTAATGGAGAAAGGGTTATCCTAGACTACTAAAATCCCTCTAAACAATTCAAACTTCACACGTGCAAGAGGCTTTGTAAAAATATCGGCCATATTGTCACAAGTTTTACAATATTCAACAATAATTTCTTTTGACTGTAGTTTCTCTTTGATAAAATGGAACTGAGTGTCTATATGTTTGGTGTTTTTTTGAAACACTGGATTGTATGCCAATTTAATGGTGCTCTGGTTGTCACTTTTGATGGAAGTGGAATTCTTCTGTTCTTTTCCTACATCATTGAGAAGCCTTCTCAACCAGATCGCTTCACACATTGCTGCACACAATGCTTGATACTCAGCTTCACGCGAAGACAAGACTACAGTACTCTGCTTCTTGCTGCTCCATGCTATGACCCCGAATCCTATGCTGAATGCATAATCTGTGATGGATCTTTGATCATCCAAGTTACCTGCCCAGTCTGAATCTGAAAAACCTACTAGAATAACATCAGATGCGTTAGTGTATCAAATGCCATAGTTAACAGTACCACAAATACCACACCACGCTTTTTGCTGCTACCCAGTGACTTTCAAGTAGTTTTGACATGAATTGGCTCAACACACTAACAGAGTATGCCAAGTTAGGTCTGGTTGTTGTGAGATATATCAAGCTGCCAACCAGCTATCTCTACATTGTAGCATCAACCTCTTTAGTGCCATCGTCACTGCACACCTTCAGATTCTGCTGCAAAGGTGTCGCTGCTAATCTACACTGATCCATACCACACCTTTCCAACAAATTTCTGGCATACTTCCCTTGGGTAAGAAAAGTTTGCCCAGTATCTCTACATACTTCTAATCCTAGACAGTAATGAAGGCTTCCAAGATCTTTCATCTCAAAAATTTGTGCCATAAGCCTTTTGATTCCTCGGATTAAATCATCTGCATCTCCTATTATAATCATGACATCTACATACAAAGAAATCAAAATAATCTGCCCCTGATTATTGTACCTAGTATACAAATTTGGGTCATTTAAACTTCTATGAAAGCCATACTCTAAAAAGAAAGAATCAACCTTTTCGTACCAAGACCTGGGTGCTTGCTCTAAACCATATAAAGCCATTTTCAATCTGCAAACAAGATGTTCCTGCCCCTGCTTTACAAACCCTTCTGGCTGTACAAAGTAAATTTCCTCTTTTAAATCACCATTTAAAAATGCAGATTTAAAATCAAGCTGGTTTAGCTCCCAATCATATTTAGTAGCTAAGGCAATAAGCATTCTGATTGTATTTAACTTTGCTACAGGTGCAAAAGTATCATCAAAATCTATACCTTCCTGCTGTGAATATCCTTTTGCAACTAGCCTAGCTTTTAATTTCTCTATACTTCCATCTACATTCATTTTTGGTTTAGACAACCATTTACATCCTATGGGTGTTTTATTCTTAGGAAGCTCAACTAAATCCCAAGTGTCACTTCTAAGAATTGATTCTATCTCTTCATTCATTGCAGCCCTCCACTCCTTAAAATGACTAGCTTCTTTGTAATTAGTGGGCTCTACAATGTTCAAAACATTTAACATCAAAGCATAGTCTCTCAATTTTAATGGTTTTTGAGACTTCCTACCTGATCTCCTTGGTAGGGGACTTACCTCAAATTTGTTTTCTTTAGCTTTAAATGGGCTTGCATTATCACCTTCTTCCTGTTCTTTTCTTTGCTCTTCTTTTTGCTCAAGCTCTCTTTCATCCTCGCTGCTTTCATCCATCAACAATGGAATGTGCCAATCATCACCAGTGTCATATTTCCCTTCCTGTACCTGTTCATGAAACACTACATCCCTGCTTGCAAATGTCTTACGAGACTCAGGATTGAATAATTTATATGCTTTAAATTATGTGCCATAACCAACAAAGATGCATCTAACTGCTTTAGGGTCTAATTTCTTCCTATCAGCTTTGGGTATATGGGCAAATGCTTTTGACCCAAATACTCTTAGATGGTTTACTGCTAGTTTGAATCCATATAGAACTTCAAAAGGAGTTTTGAAGCCAAGATACCTGGTAGGACTTCTGTTCTTCAAATATACAGCAGTATTAATAGCCTCTGCCCAAAAACTATTAGACAAACCCTTGCCTTGTAACATGCTCCTTGCGCACTCCACTAAGGTTCTGTTTTTTCCCTCTGCAAGTCCATTCTAATGTGGTGTGTGTGGCACTATATACCACTGACAATCCCGTGAGATTTGCAGAATTTCATGAATTCCCCTAGCTTGTATTCTCCCCCTTGATCAGATCGGAGAATTTTTATACTCTTACCAAATTGTTTTTCCACCAAGGTTTTAAATTCTATAAAGCACTGGAAAGTCTGAATTTTCTTACTCAGAAAGTAAACCCATGAATATCTAGTGCAGTCATCAGTAAATAACAGAAAATAATATTCTCCTCCTAGCAACCTTGTCTGCATAGGTCTGCATATATCAGTATGCACTAGTTCTAAAATATTTGTTTCCTTCCTCCGATCATGCACAGGAAACTGTTCTCTATGAATTTTACCTAAGGCACAACCATCACAATTTAACTGAATATTACGAAAGATAGGGAGCCCCTCAACCATACCTTTCTTCTACAATAACATGAGGTCCTACAAATTCAAGTGACCGAACCTCTGATGCCAGCGTTGTTCGGCTGTCAATCCTCCTGCAACCATGGCTGGTATACTCTTTGCATCCAGTCTATATAGGCTTCCAACTCACATGCTTGTTGCAACTATTTCATTCCTGCAATCCTTTATCACACAATGAGTCTTGAAGAACTCGACTTGCATATCTTGATCAGTCATCATGGATACAGATATCAAATTCTTGTTAATTCTAGGTACATATAAAACATTTTTAAGATGACTAATTTTTCCATTTGATAACTTGACTGGAATCACCCCATAACCTTTAATCTCATATCCACTATCATCTCCTAAATAAATTTTTGATCCGTATGTACTTTCTTCAAGACCATCAAAAAATTCCTTTTTACCTGTCATGTGAGAGGATGCTCCGGAATCGACATACCAAATATCGTCCTCATTAGATGCTAAAAGGGCACAATCAAAATTCATGACTGAAATCTTTATCTTATTCTTCAACAAAGTATCCTCTATGCTTTGCACTTGCCTGCTTCCTCTTTACATCATCAGCCTGCTTCTTAAAGCATACATTCTGTATATGATCCTTCTTTCCACAATAATAACATTTCTTTACAGAATGATTTGCAAGCATACCTTTATGTGGATTCTTCTGTGATGTTCCTCCTTTCTGCTATGATTGCTATTGTGATTGCTTTCCTCTAAATGATCGTCGTTTCGCCATCAGCGCAAGATCATCATTCAGGGGATTCAGGTTCTGCCGCCGCTCCTCCTCTTATAGCAAGATCCTTGTCAGATCTTCAAATGTGGGCGCTTTCTCCCTTGCCACCAATCCAGTAACGAACATTTGAAATTCATCACGCATCCCACTCAGTGTGATTGAGACGAGATCAGAGTCAGACACCACCTCTTCGATGTCCCCCAATCTGTCTTTCACATCTTTAATTCGCACAACAAATGCAGCAGCAGTCTCCCTTTCGTCCATCCTCATTGAAAATAGCTTGCGTTTAAGCGCCATAATTCGACTTGTGTTTTGGGTCTGATACAGATTTTTGATGGTCATCAAGATCCACGCGAACGTTTTACAGTCTCTGATGTGTGAGATAATACTGTCCTTCACAGACATCTTCAGCAAAAATTTTGCCTTGTTTTCTTGTTTATCCCATTCTTGCTCCTGTGTCCCTGCGCTCGGCCTCAACTCATCATCTGTAACTATGGACCAAGCATTCGCGCCCTCAAGAAAGGTCTGGATCTTAAACTTCCAATTCGTGAAGTTAGATCCATCGAGTTTTCCAAACTCGTGAAGATAAGATTCCATCGAATTACTCATTCTGATCAGATCTACAAAATGAATCTACCCAACAGTAAAAAAAACCGATACCTGTCAGATCAATCTGTCACTTCTCTGCCACTGATCTATAGTATCAGACAATCCCGCTCTGACGAGCAAATTCAGCGTTTTTAAATACAGCCCAAAAATTGATCTAATCAAAATTGATCTGATTTGCCTCTCCTGGATAGATCCACAACTTCTCCGATTTGCACCCCTCGCAAATCGTCAGACGAAGATGAGGCTCCCGCAGATCCCCTTGAAGGTGAGTTGGCACTCTCCCGAGTGAAAAACCCGCGCCAAGATAAAATTGGTGCGAGGCAAAATTACTGGCACGATTTTCCCATAAAATTCTGCACCAATGATGTATTTTGGTGCGGTGGCGTGCTTAATTGCCGAACAGATGCGCCAATTTCCGCTCCTAGCGCGACTGTCAGTGCAAAACCCGCGCCAACCCCCTTCTACTTAGAAAATTAAAAAATTCCGAGTCCAAGCCATGTTTTCTGCAGTCCACTTGCTCAACTGAGCACAAAGCTCTTGTGTACACGCGGCCACAGAGGCTCCTCAAGCCACAAAGGCAATTCTGCCACACAGGCAAGCTAGCCACAAAGCACTTTAGCCACAAAGGTGATAAAAGATCAGGCTCACCCAATCTGAGCTCTGTTACCAAGATAAAATGTGAATAGAATTGAAAAGAAGGAGATGTAGCTCATAGGTGAGGCCTGCACTTGGAGACTACACTCAAAACAGAGAGATCCCTCTCGTACACTGTATTATCATCAATGAAAGATTACATCATTTAAGTACAACTTTAGAAATCAGGAAGTTGCAACCAAACTCCTAAATTCTAGGAACAAATCCTAAACTAAGGAGATACATTACAACTTATCTAACTAATTCTCCATTAATACAAAATAATATTAATTATTTTCAACTTCTATGAAAGTGTGGATCATTTTTTTTCCTCATAAAATTTTAGGAGTTAAATTGGTTACTATTTTCTTAAATTGTCAAAAGTAAGTTTATGTAAATATAACATTTCAAGAAAAATATTTACATCATTCAATTGTGTTAAGTGATATTCGGGGACATTTATTCTATATTTTCTCTGGTCATACAATTATTTCTCTATATCAATATTATAGGAAAACTAGATTAGTTAAAATATAATGTGAATTGTTATCATTTTACGAAAACAAAATTTTCTTCCAAAGTCAGTCACCAATCTAATAGTTAAAATATATATCGAATTAAAATTTGTCTTAGTCTATCTAAATCTAGGACATTAAACCCATGTGAAGGAGCATTTTTATCGGTCTTACGAAATTCCTAGGGTTCATATTTTAGAACTATCATAAAATATTTATGATTCCAGAATATAAACTATTTTCAAAGATGTCCAAATTAAACACTATTCATCAAGGTTATGTCAATGGGAACTTTAATGAAGTAAATTAATCAACCACAAAAGTTTTTGAATATAAAATAAAATTTAGAACTAAAAAGACCACCTTATAATGTAATTTGAGATGTAAAATTAGTATAAGTGCAAAAATTTTCCGTAAGAACAAAAACTAGCACTTATCATGTTTCATATTTAATATGGGATTTATATTTTTTTTTTTGTTATTTTGTTAGGTAATGTGAGTAATGAGATGACTAACATGGATTGAATTCAGACTCGACTAGACCAAACCTTAGCATGGATGGATTTTGGGCAATGAGGTTTTGAACCAGTAACCTTTTCAACATGGATAACCTTAATAGAACACCCTCGCACCATCTATTTTAACCTTAATTTTCTTTAAATTATTTTTGTTCTTTATATGGTAAATGGGTTTTTTAATTAATAAAAGCAAAGTTAAATATATATTGAGTTTCCAAAATATAACTAAAAATACTGGAAATAATTGTGACAAGTAAGTTTCCTACCAATAATAGATAATAAAAAAATGTCTATGATAATTCTAATATCATAAAGAACTCTCTGAGAATTCAATATTCCCAAGGCATAAATGACTATGAAATTTGCCTGAGTTTACCTGATTTGACTAATTGTTTACTCTATTCTTGGATCCATGCCTTAGATACCTTGTTGCATTTTTTTTTGCTTCTTTCTTGGTGACCTCCTTGAAATCTATAAATTGAACCTAAAGACTAAACTGTGAAGAAGTCAAGCCCAATTTTTTGCTTTGTATATAGGCCTTATACAGAATTTTAGCCTCATGATATGGCATGTCCTTCACATATTTTGCATTACATTGTTCTATAAGGGACATCAGTCATGGGTCATCCATATCCATATCCTGTAGTAAGGGTTTTGCTTAACTTCTTCCAAAGGGAAGCTAATCATTTTTTGTGGTAATGGATTTTGTTGGTGCTCTTCAACAAACCTTTTTACAGTATCTATAGGGTTATGTGATTTAAATTTTATTGATTGTCTTCTTGATTGAATGTTGACATAGCCTAGAGAATCCTTAGGAGAGAAGAGGGACTCCAACCTATTTTCAAATATCGAAATCTTCTAAAGGTTTCATATACTCTAAAGTTAAAATTTAATTAGAGGAAATTTTAGCAAGAAACTGGACTCCTAATAAAAATAATAAAATTTTAGTTAAAATAATAAAATATGAGTTATGAATTTTGGAAGGAAAAGAAGAAAAATACTTTTTTAATTATATTTTTGGCTCATCTTCTTGTAGGTTTACTCAAAATTCAAGTGTAGACACTCGTTGAATGTGGAATTTAATTCCGCATCCAAAAAGTGTCTACACTTGAAATTTTTGTAAACCTATAAGGTGATAAGCCAATAATACAATTTAAATAGGTAATTTTTCTTCTTTTCCCTACAAAATATTTACATGTACCTATTTTTAAATTTAAATTATTTTGATTGGTTCACATATTATGACATGGAAATTACGTGAAAAATCCATAGGCACTTTTAGGCTAAAATTTCCTCTAATCCTTCCTCTTCATTAAATGTTTCCCAAATCCACAAACTCTTCCTACGAAGTGATTTCTTGAAACAATTCCTTGGAATTAATGTGATAGTCTCTAATAAGATGCAAGTGTTGATCACAATGTTTTCATATGAAATGGACGCGTTCATACTCGAGAGATTTCCTCCAAACAATATCCTAAAAATAAATATATATGGAGGCTTGAATAGGCTGGGATATATCCATGCATATGAATCATGCCTCCCGCTCTTGGTATCCTTTAACACTTTGACAAAGTTGTTGATACCTTTAAGGGTTTCATCCTCTTAATATTCCTTTGGAAGAGAAAAGAGATGAATCCAAACTAATGTTGCAAGGAAATCCTCCTTCTTTGCATTATACTTCTCCTTTCAGAATCACATGAATATCCCTACATTGATGAAAAAATACAACCCCCATTCAAAAACCCTTAATTTATCCTCCAAATCAAGGAAAATAACTATAAAAAAACATTACCTCATAACCCCAAATCTACTTGACCTTGGGGTTTACATTTTGTTTCATATCATCCTAATCAAATACTTTTGGGAAGGCTATAGTCTAACAAATTTACATATCAAAGCACAATATTGGATATATTCTCCAATATTACTATACTTAACCTCATATTTCAGATCCTGCGCTCCTTTTGGCACGAAAGGCTCTAGAATTTTAGGTTGCCTTGATGAACCCATCGAGGGTTTTTTGTGAACTAGAAACTCCACTTTGTCTAGTTTCTCTATGAAAATGATGTCAAAGATGAGGATATTGATGGCTAATACCAGTATATTCAAGCTTGTTATGAGTTCCTAAAATAATCTTGCTAAAGGAGGAAGCATATCCCACTCTCACGGAAGTTCCTTTCCCATTCCATGCATTTACGATCCATTTCGGATCTTTTTTCTACCAAACTATGATGTTGTGGTGTTTCTCTATTTTCTCAATGGATGAGATCATTTCTTTTGTAATGGGTCTCACAAGTAGATTTGTTAAAAAGGTGGCATCAATTCCCTCTCTTCATTTGGGATTTTCTTCCTCTGTGAAGAAGAATGTGACTACATGGAGGGAAAAAGGGTTTACTCCTATGTTCACCACTCTTGGCCTAGCTATACTTCTATTTTAGAATGCACCTATGTTAATTGGGTAAATCATAAGCCCATTTGTATTTTATATTGTGGAAATGGTTAGTATGCTTTTCATCTTTAAAAACAAAATGATGATAAATCTATAGATCTAGACCTTATTTCATAGGATCTAGGGGAATGATCCATACCCACTAGCCTTTGGAAATTTCTTTTGCACAATTATGAATATTTTTTTGACATATTCCCTCTATTTACTCAGTTGAAGCTGGTTACAATTTTGTAGGAGATCCATTGGGTTCATTTATTTCTAGTGATATGGACAAGGAGAAAAACTTCTCTTGGGCCCAAATTTGCATTGAGAGGGATTTTCCAAAATGACTCTCAAGAAAATTTAACTTAGCTTGGACAGATGTTCCCATCTTTTGGTCCTGGATTATGAATAGGTTCCCTTTAAATGTAATTTTTATTGCGAGAATGATAAATTTGCAAAACATTGTCCTAAGAATTCATCTTCTCAACTTTCTTCTAATCCTATACCATATTCCTATAGTAATGATGAGCAAGGAGCATTCAAAATAGTGACAAGGAAATGCAAGAAGAACTTTACTAAGAGGATTGAATCGCATCAAAATCCTCCCTCCAATAATATATATGAAGTCTTGAAGTCTCCATACACAAAAGTTAGAAGTGGTTTGGCTCGAGTTCATCAATCAATCCCAGATCATGTGTCACCGAAAAATATTAACTCATCTGTTGAGGAAAAGTTTTCATCCAAGTGTCACCAAATAATATTAACTCATCTATTGAGGAAAAATCTTCACCAAATAATATTAACTCATTTGTTGAAGAAAATTCTTCATCCAAGTGTCACCAAATAATATTAACTCATATGTCAAGGAAAAGTCTTCATCCAAGGATACTAAAAAAATCCATTTTACAAAAAATAAAGAAGAAGAAGTTGAAATTGAGGATAAGGAGGAGATCAAACCCCACACTTATTATGCTTCCTATTTAGATTTGCTAAAAAATCTCATTTTTGCCCTCCTTAGTACGAAATATCAAAGCATGAAAACCCTGGTGCTCAGAATTCTCTAGCCCCCTATGGCTCTAACTGTGGGTCGATTTCTCTCAAATCTTAAAAATGTTTTGTTTTTGCATTATCTTGTGTAAGTAATTTGTAAGAATTTATTCATATTCTCAAGAAGCAGTAAATGCAAATTTTAGACAGTTTAGCATTAGATCTATGCTCTCCCCCTTTTTTTTAATAAAAGATGGTTTTGAGCTCCTTTATTTTTAGATTTATTAAATCAAATTTTTTTATAACCGTAATTCATTCTAAGTGAATTTTTTTTAATAGAAATTATCATTATGGTTAATAATAACACCATTAAAATCATATCCAAAATCAACTTACTAAAAATTATTATATATGGCGATATATATGCACACCACTATTATAATATATATATATATTTATATAGTGGTTGTGCATATTATCGCCAAAGAATCTTACCATTCATCTACAACACAAATGTGTGTTACCACTGGTACATTCTTCATTTCATGATATAAAATTGCCATGACGTTTGCTGGAACTATGTGAATCCTTTAGCTGAAAAGCTGAGTCGAATGTTAAGGCCGGGCGTTGATGTTAAATTATATTCATTTTTGTGCATCTCGCATCACTTTAAATACGTACCTCTTTCGCAAATCCTATAACATTTCATCTCATTCAGTTTTGTATTCAGTTGGCTTTCATGTATTCATCGCCACTCTTTGTTTCATCTCATTCAGTTCTGTATTCAAGTGACTTTGATGTACTGGTGAAGATTTATCGCCATTGTTTGAAGCAACATCAACCATGGATTCTCATTTATATGTCCACGCACTATTTACAGGTAAATGATATTGTTTTCAAGGCCAACACGGACCTTTTAATAACTTCTTATCAACTGTTTATGTGAACGTTGTGGCTTAGAAAGTCTTAATTTTTTTTATACGATGTTAGGGGCTCGGCCTTCGTTAAAGTTTATTCGAATCAATATCTATAACGTAATGCATTTTTAAGGTTGAATTAAATTTTTATTAGGGATTTTTTTCAGTGTGTTTTTACGATAAATTGTTTAAAATTTTGTAAGGGTTTATTTACAATTGAAGTATCGTAAATAGTTTTGAGGGTGCTAAATCTATATGTACAATAAAAAAACACCAGTTTAAACAACATAAATTAAGATTTGGCCACAAGATTTTGTTGTTTCTTGTCAGAAACTCCAAAAGTAACACTTCAAATCTACTATTTTTTCTAATCATATTGATAAGTTTAATTGTCCAAAATTTTAATTTTCAAGGTTGTCTTAATTAAATAATTAATTACTTCAAAAGAAAGAAATAAAATAATTACTTTTGAGATAAATTTTAACTTTTAATTTGTTACTAGCACTAAAAATAATAGAAATTAAATATCCACTAGTTCACCTCATAATTATTAATA
>APFE030907052.1:0-22742 GCA_000404065.3 Pinus taeda | reverse complement strand
GCTAATTAGAATTAGACTCTCCTAGATTTTTTTTAGAAAAAGGTCATGTAATTATGCTCATGCATTTAGATTTTTGGAAATGTGGAAAGGTACGATCAAATTTAAATGTCTATACACACACACACACACACACACACACACACACACACACACACATCAAAAAAAGATTTGGTAAGTTATTAGTTAATATAATTTATGTTTTTTTTTATATTGTATATTGTGATCATTTTAATAAATATTATTTTGCTATTTTGAAAGTTTTTATTTCATTTTTTTATGTTTTGAAATTTTGATATTTTGATAGTTTTCATTGTTGATTATGAATGCTATGGGGTGAAAATGTGAAATTGAGAAACACTTTTAGCTTATTTCTGACATAAACAATTGTGAATATTAATGTTTTCTCAATTTCAGTTAGTAGAAACTCATATTTTTCTTGAGAATTTTGCAGTACAGTAAAAGCAATGTTTCTAGAGAATTGTCTTGCCATCATACTGACATGTTTTATAAAAAAAAAAATTGATATATAGCTTGAGATATTTGGTGGACATTGAATACTAAAGACAAAGTAAAAGAGTTTTGGAATTCAAATTCTTCTTCGTTACAAAACGAAAAGTTTATGGAGTGTAATTGGAATTTTATGGAGAGTAATGTTGATGTGAATATTTCCCTTACTACATTTGTCAAGCATAAACCATGGTATGTCAAGCCTTTGAATGTTCCCCAAGATTCAAACTTTTTAAATTTTTAAGTTTCCATGCCCTCCTTCTGGCCTTTATCATCAACTTGTATATGCGATTTTTTTCAACATTCTTAAGGGATATTGGTCTCGACTTCATTCACTATGCATTTTTCTTCCCCATGTCACATGCATTGTTGGCTTGCCTATGACATTCTTCGTTATTTCCTCTCAAAAGATGCTAGAAGGACACTAAGTCAAAGTAGGGTAGAAAATTCTGAGCTATCTTAATGATTTGGTTCATGGTAGTGTTCTTAGTTTTCGTAGTATAGATCATGTGTCTAATAATGATCATGAAATCTCCTATAAGTTGAATTGTTTTATTTCCCATTCTTTGTGCGATGGTAAGAGAGCAAGCCATACATTTATACCTAGTTTTTTTTCTTCCATCGAAGCCCCCAACCATATCTAAATTCAATGATTCCTTCGGGACTAATGACAATCCCTCCCCCTCTTGCCACCCTAGGATTAACTTTTGAAGCTCCATCAAATGGATGGGTCCATTTTTTTTGTGGATCTGAGCTATTCCACTAGACCTTCCGAGGATAACAGCATAATCCATTTGGCTTGAGAGTGCTAGGTACACCAAGAACTTCACGGGCCTCGGAACACTCCCACTGGGTTAACCAAGTAGACTCCAATGGATCCAAGGAAGGGTCTTTGACTAGTTTATGAAATTTCATACATGCTGAAAGGGCACTCATGACTAGAACCTAGCATATTGCCTCTTTCCAATATAACCATATTTTCCAAATGACATACTTTGGAAGAGTGGACCAAATATCCTCTTGGATTGAAGGGAGCCTAAATAAGAATTGGTCCAAGAGCTGAAGAAGGTTTGGATCTCTCTAGGTGAGATGGTTCTAAAGAATAGAGGACCAAGAGCCACAACCCACGCCCCCTTTGTACAATGACATTGGAGAAAGAGATGGGAGATAGTCTCCTACTTTGATTCACAAAGATGGCATATAGAGGGGCTAATCCATCCCATTCTTCAAAGATTCTCTCGAGTAAGAATTTTCTTATGAGAAAGCAACCAATAGAAAAAAAAATGATTTTTGGGATGGAATTTGTTTACCATATTTTTCCCCATATCGAATTTTTTGGAGGTAAATGGGTGCAAGAGAGCATGTGGAGATATCCTTCCTTGACTGAGTATGATGTAGGAGCATACAACTCAGCAATTTCGTTTTAATTCTAGCTAACTTAGCGGGTCTTGTGTTTTTCAAGGAAGTCAGATTCTTATGTATTAATTCTTAATGTTTTGAGTAATTAGAATAGGAATTAATTAGATAGTGTGAGGATATTTGTAAATGCTCTCGAATATAAGAGAACATGAGAGATGATGAGTGATGATGAGAGAGCTCGAAATCAATTATAAGTCTTAGACTAGAAAGTGGTGTCATGATTCATGGAACTAAAGAGGATTCTTAGGGATTACTAGAGCTAAAAGTCAACTTAGAGGATATTTAGGTTTTAGTTCACGAGATTAAGGATCTAAATGAAAATTGGTTTAACAAAACCTTTTGTATAAATGTAAGCCTAAAAATCATAATAGTGAGGTAGATAGTCAATCAATCACTCATGAGTTAGAGAGTGAGTCATTTAGGCCTACGGGTAGGAATGGAAAGGCCACTAATATTGAAAATCAGGCCGAGGAAGAAATTCTTGTGTAAATGGTTGTTTATTAATATAGATAACTCGACTCTGAGTTTGTGTGATGTGTATTTGAATTGTAAGTTGTTTGTGAACTTGAGTAATTCTGTGTAACCTAAGTTGCAGGTGTGTAGAATTAAAGAAGTGCAGAGAGGAGTGTTATGGTTTTACACATAAAAAATCTGGAGAAAGCCTTTAATGTTACAAAAAAGGTGAAAGAAGCATAAAGGCGTGAATAGAGATCGGGATCAGAGCAGGAGAAAATCGTAAGGCGACAGCAAATACATGGGCAGAAAGTGAAATGGGCTATTACATAGTAAGAACCAAATGAATGTAACTATGCACATGAACCATTGGATTAGTTAGATAAAAGGACAAGGTCTTGTGCGATAGAAGGCTAAGATTAAGGCACGCAAAATGAAGTCAAGAAGATGAATGGCGGAGATTAAGCGATAAACCTTTATTAAGGTGAGTTCTTTAAAGTTTTGTATTGAGCACGTGGGTGGTATTCGCAAGCAGTACGTAGTTCCTCATGCACCCTAAAGGTGTTAAGCGGTCTTTCAAAATTTCACGTGATTACCTTTATCAGTTGACACGTAGCATACGATGGATAGAGAAAACCACTTTTCTCGCGTGCTCTCAATTTGATATTGGTCGAGCTTCATTTCACGGGAGATTGCACGATAGCTATTCGATTGAATGAGTCATATTAATAGTAGAGACTGTTTAGGTTAGTTAGCGAGTGGAAGACATGATAGTCGTTAGATCGGATGAGGCAAATCAACGATCGAGATTATCTAAGTTTTTTAGCGATCGGATGACGTGATAATCATGAGTTCGAGGAAGGACATCGATGACAGAGAGTTAACGCGCTAGGGAGAGCATCGATGTATGTGCAAATGTTTTTGAAATGGTGGAAAGGTAAGGTTTATGTGTGGTTTATGAGATATTTATATTATACGGGAATGATAATAGGAATAAGCGGGATTGATGTACTTCAGGTTAAGTTAAGAACTAACCAAAGGTTAAGAAGGGTTGTAAGGTTCCACTTAAAGGTTTATCAAAGGTTTAGACTTTGGATAGCTAAGTCAAATTTTTCTGCATAGTGTTTATTTAAATAGCCTTAAACTTTCACTAAGTGAAAGTTTTACTAAGTATGGAATTTTTGGAATTCCTGGGACATGCATAGTGTGACATCAAATTATATTTACATACTATAGGTATATGTCGCTTAGGTTGCAACATTGGGGTATATGTATCTTAGGTTGGCATCATTTGGTGTCAGAGAAGAACAAGGAAATTCTGCATGTAAGAATTCTTTGAGAAAACATAGAACAAAGTTATGCTTTGAAGATGTGTATGGATGCAAGAGGAGATAAGATTTTAAATCTAAGAAACAGTAGGCACACAAAGATAAATTGTAGCAGAATTTGCAGATGCAAAGGAGACAAAGAGCAATCAATTCAAAGTGTAGGTGAGTGCTAGAACCAGATCATGCAGAGGTCTTGAAGGTGAGAAGATTGTAGCAACCTAGAGCAAGGAGTGCTCAATTGGTTACAAAGGAGAGAACCAGAGAGATGCCAAAAGACTGCGCTCAAAGGAGAGAAGCATAGCGAGGCATGTGTAGCAAGAAGGAGACTTGTTACTGAAGAGTTTTTGTTGCATCTCATAGAAAGATCATAAAGGAAATACCATAGAAGATGTGGGTAGAATTGCTAAGGAATGAAGAAAGCTAGTAAGAATTTTTTATTGGTAGAATAGGTGGTGAGAACCTAGTATATCATTTGTGATTGAAATACAAGAGGATAGTTGTGTTCTTAAAAGCTGAATATGAGTTGAAGCCTAGAATGAGCATAGAGAATGCTCAAAGAGGTTCCATAGAATAGAGAACCAAGTTCTTTCTAAAAGACAAAGTATAGAGGAGAGCCTGCTGAGGTGAGTGAGTGAGGAACTCATGAAGATAGAGAAGAGGATGAATATTGATAGTCATAAAAGAGATAACGAAGGTTCTGAGGAAGACCACAATAGAAGAAATGTGAAGAAGGAGGATGCCAAAGCAAAGGGAGAGAGAATGAGTCAAGAGGGGCATGACAAGGACATCGTCGAGTTAAAAGAACAACTCAATGTATTAAGGATGATACTAGAGGAAAACCAAAGACAAGGTTGGGTTTTGAGGAAAAAGGAAGTCTAGTGGTCTAAGTTATAGAGAAGGCTACAACAGAAGAAAGTGAAGTGGCTAGTAGAGAAACTCAAAGAAGTTGAGTTGGAAATGGAAGTTTCCATTTGTGAAGCAGATCAAGGTGAAGTTCAGGGTAAAGATGAAGACTAAAAATCTGGGGAAGATCTTATGAATTACTGTGAGAATTCAAGACAACAAGGAGATATGATGTCTAGAGAATCAAGTGACACCATAAGGTCTCATGTTCTTAAAATTGATAGTTTGTGTATAATTCCAGGTATTGTAGGAGAAAAGAAACTTTGTAAAGATGTCTTCAGGATGGATGAAGATTTTGAAGTGAAACTTGACAAAGGAAATTTCTCAGAGGAGGAAGAATTTGATTGGTTACATGCAAAAGAGTCTGTGGATAAGTTACTTAATGAGTGAAGACAGTCATTTGAAGCTATCATATAGATGGAAGATCGGGATCTTATTATGATGAAGAATGAAGGAATATTGTCTCAGACAGGTAATCTAATGAATTCTAGTGAAGGACAAATGCATGAGAATATTAATGCAGATGATGGGACAAGGATAGCCATTGAAGAAGGGTTAGAGAGAGACATCAAGAAAAAGTGTATTGAAGAAGAAGGATATCTACTGAAATATGTTAATAAAAAAGAAGTCCATGTAAAAGATTTAACAAAGGGAGAAATGACATATGATGATTGGTCACTAACAATGGAAAGTCTTGTAGAGAATGATCAATCTTTTGAAGCTGTCAAAAGTATGGAATTATTGCAGTAGAAAGAATTTAGTAATACATTGATGTTTGAAGTTGTTACAACATAGAAACAATTTCTTGTGAGAAGAGGAGATGAGAATCAGTCTGAAGAGCTGAGATGTGAAGCAACAGTTGAGATTGTTGAACCTTGTAATTTTCAAATTGACAATTTGTGTACAAATGCAAGAATTATAAGTGATGATGAAACACTTATGAAGCGTCAAAGAGAAGTTAAATTATTGGAATATTTGCTAGAAAAATCAGATTATGATAGTGTGATTGCACACGAAGGAATTGACTACAGTGGACAAAAGTAGAAATACATCATTGAAACAAATCTTGTGGAAGACAGACTTACTGACCGTTTCGAGAGTCCATTAGAAAATTCTTTAAAGAGGTTGAATCACCATACTGATGTGCTGATAGAGGAGTAAAAATCAAAGTAGCATACTAAAATTTTTCCAAAGGAAGAAGAGGCACTGAGGCCTTCTGTGTTTTATTTGAATAATAGTTTTGTGGGTGCCAGTTTTGTTGCAGATGCTGGAGAAAATATGGCACATACGAGAAACCAAGTAAATATGGAAGAGGAGGAAAAATATATTGGAATCAATGAACAACATATTGATGTATTTAAGAGGAATCAAGTACAAAGGAAATTGGAGGACAATTTACTTTCTGAAAGTAAATTTCTAGATATTGAAGAGAGGTTGTTTGGAAAGAAACAAGAGGGTAAGGATGAAAGGGCACTAGTAAGAAACCAACAACTTCAAAGAGAAGACAACAAATAATAGTTTCAAGATGACTGGATAGAGTACAAAAACAAATGGTAGAGTAGTTATCAGTCAAAAGATAAATTGGAAATAGGGATTGAAAGAATAATAAGATTGATCATAAAGGTGCCTCAGAATAAAGCAACAGTAAGAATACCGAGAAACAGAAAAAGAAAGACAACATATATTGTGAAAGCATAGCTAGTGGGGCAAAGCAACATAAAGTGTGGAAAACTAGAGAACAACAATAAATAACAGTAGCAACCAAAGGCAAATCACAGAACAAATTATGGGATGCAGGAAGACAAAGGTCGGAAGCACATGATTAGGAGATCATGATTATTTTAACCTTGGAAGTGTGATGCAGGAGTATATAGCTCAATAATCTTGTTTTAATTTAGGTTAACTTAGGGGGTCTTGTGTTTTCAAGGAAGCTAGATTCCTATGTATGTAATCATTAATGTTTTGAGTAACTAGAATAGGAATTAATTAGATATTGTGAGGATATTTGTAAATTCTCTTGAACATAGGAGAACATGAGTGATGATGAGTGATGATGAGAGAGTTGGAAATAAATTATAAGTCTTAGACTAGAAAATGGTGTCGTGATTTGTGGAACTAGAGAGGATTCTTAGGTATTACTAGACTTAAAAGTGGAATTAGAGGATATACAATATTTAGTTAAGTAGATTAAGGATTTGAACCAGAATTGGTTAAATAGAACCTTTTATATAAATGTAAGCCTAAAAGGTATAATAGTGAGGTAGAGAGTCAGTCAGCCAGTCAGGGGTTAGAGAGTTAGTCATTTATGTGTACGGGCAGGAAAGGAAAGGCCACTAATATTGAAAATCAGGTCGAGGAAGAAATTCATTTGTAAATGGTTTTTTATTAATAAAGATAACTTGATTCTAATTTTGTGTGATGTGTGTTTGAATTGTAAGTTGTGTGTGAACTTGAGTAATTCTATGTAACGTAGGTTGTAGGTGTTGTAACGTAGGTTGCAGAATCAAAAAAGAAGTGTAGAGAGGAGTGTTATGGTTTTACGCACAGACAGATTCGGAGAAAGCCTTTAATGTTACATCAAACATGAAAGAAGCATAAAGGCACAAGCAGAGATCGAGATCAGAGCAGGTGAAAATCATAAGGTGAGAACAAATACATAGGCAGAAAGTTGAATGGGCTATTACATATTAAGAACCAAAAGAACGTAACGGTGCATAGGAACCATTGGATCAATCAAATCAACGGATGAGGTTATGTGCGATAGAAGGGTAAGATTAAGTCATGGAAAATGAAGCCAAGAAGATGAATGGTAGAGATTAAGCGATAACATTTTATTAAGTCGAGTTCTTTAAAGTTTTGTATTGAGAACGTGGGTGGTATTCGTAAGGGGTGTGAAGTTTCTCACACCTCGTAAAGGTGGTAAGTGGTCTTTCAAAATTTCAAGCGGTTTCGTTTAGTGACTAACATGTACCATACAATGGAGAGAGAAAACCATTTTTCTCTCTTACTCTCAATCTGATATCGGTCGAGCTCAATTTCACATGAGTTTGTGCAAAATATATTCAATTCAATGGGTCACATAAACGGTCGGGTTTTTCAGGTTATTTGGCGAGCAGATGAATTGTTATATGTTCAATCGGATGAGAAAGATCAACGATGGATATTAGCTAAGTTTGTTAGCGATCGGGTGACGCAATAACCATCGGATCGAGGAATGTGATCGACAATGGATATTTAACGCGCTAAGGAGTGCATCAATGTATGTGTAAAGGTTTGTGAAATGGTGGAAAGGTAAGGCTTAAGTGTGGTTTATGAGATATTTCTATTATATGGGAATGATAATAGAAATAAGCATGATTGATGTATTTCGGGTAAGTTAAGAATTAACCAAAGGTTAAGAAGGGTTGTAAGGTTTTGCTTAAAGGTTTATCAAAGGTTTACAATTTGGATAAATAATTCAAACATTTTTGCATAGAGTTTATTTAAAGAGCCTTAAACCTTGACTATGTGAAAGTTTTACTAAGTATGGAATTTTTGGAATTCCTTGGACACGCATATCATGAAATGAAATTGTATTTGCATACTACATGTATAGGTGGCTTAGGTTACATCATTGGGGTATATACAGCTTAGGTTTGCATCAGAGTAGCTGGCACTCTACCAACCCCACTTGCCTTCCTCATATAGTGCAATCGGGGCACACCCTTGAAACTTTTTCTAGAGCCTTTCTCTTTAGGGGAGAAGAGCCTCAGGGATTTTTTATAACTGCCACCCCTTCCAACCTCCATGCTCATTCCACTCAATGATATAGTCCAATGTTTCCATTCCCCTATTTATCAAGAGGAACTAAAGATACACCAAGCAAGAATGAGACTGCATGGGCTAAATTCCCATTACAGAATTTGAGAAAATTTTGATGGTGGCTCCATTTCCTCAGAACTTGTTCAAATTATCCCTAGAGGAGTTGATCATACACCATATAGGGGAACCGAATCTAGTGGCCACATGGCCATTCTGAACAATAACTCATGTTAGTAATTGAAATTCAATAAAAATTTTCTCCTCTTTCCATATTTACAATTTCCGGGTCCCTCATGCCCAACCCTCCACATTTTTTTTGGGCTCTGACTGTTTTCCAATTTACTAAGTGGTATTTCTTTGTATATTTTTTACCTCCTTTCCACATGATTTTTCTTATATGTATAACCATTTGATGAAGAACACTTTTGCAAGCTTTTAAAGGAGTGAACTAATATCAAGGGCTTGTCGATAGGACTGATTTCACCAAGATTTCCCTACCTGCAGTATTGAGTCAAGTCCCACCATAGTTTAGAATTTGTGTTTTCATTTTATCCTACACCTTTTGCCAGGAATAGGGAGTAGTGTAACCAGGAATATTGGAATTCCTATGTAATTGAAGTCCTTCCAATCTCTCATAGCTTTGTATCCTAGAATTTCTTCAATCTTTTTTTCTTTTAGCCTTGAGATATTCCAACTCTATATTTGGTTTTTTATATCATTCATGACTCCCCTAGATGTCGTGAGAAATTTGTTGAGAATGTTTTTGAAGCACCTAGCTATAGCGGTAGAGGCACCTCCCATTAATATTGTGTTAGCCACAAACTCATTGTGGTTTATGCTTTTGATGCCTTCCCAGAATCGATGCCATGAATGCTGAGATAGGAACATTTATTCTCTGAAGTTTTTCTCAGAGCATCAAGCATAATTAAATATAATAAGGGTGCGAGGGGGCAGCCTCTCAAAAATTTGAAGAAGCCAGCAACCCTATCATTCAGCATCGGAGCAATCTGGGGTGAGGCAATACAAAGGCTATCCTGATTATAAATGTCTCATCAATCCCTAATGTTTGAATGACATTCAACTAAAAACTATGTTTAACCCGGTCAAAGGCCTTCGCCATCTCCATCTTAACGATCATGCATTGATCTCCTCTTCGCTAGTTATATTTTAGAGCCTCTTAGATAAGGATGATTAGTGAGCGCGCAACTGGCCTTAAGCATAGGAGAATCAAGTCTTCTGCTTTAGCAGAGCATGTGGAGAAAGCCAAACATCATGTTTGTATTGAGGAGGCTAGTGTTATTGCTAGAGTTTCACAGTTCCATCATCGAAAATTTAGGGAAGCCTTTGAGATTGAAAAAAGGTTGAGAAATCTCAATAGAGAGGATGGCTGGAAGATCAGTAGTTTCTGGGTCCCAGCATTCTCATCCTAGTCATTTCTCCCCTTCCTCCCCTCCCTCATTTATAGCTTCTTCTTGTTGTCATGTATCCTTTGGCCTTTGTTCTTTGTTGAGTTGTTGATATAGTATGAGGTTTTTTAATAACATTTAGTTTATGCTTTTAGTTATATACTAATAATTTTAACTAATAAAAGAAAAATAATTACTTTAATATTGAAATCGATCTATGATATATGCTAATTTAACAATTAATTAAATCTAAATATTTAAAATATTATAGTTTTATTCTTTCTAACACTTGAATTAATCTAATATTTATATTTTTATATATATTTATTAAATAGTTAATACCTTTTATAACTAACTATTAATTTAATAATCATTTAAGTTAATTAATTTTATTATATATATATAGATATATTTATAAAATAGTTAAAACCTCTATGTAAATTCATATGTCCCTTTGACTTTTAACTTATTTTTATGCCCCTGGTCCAGTCCAACTAACCATTTCCTAGTCAAATTTAGCCATTAGTCAATATAGTCGTTGCCTAGTCAAGTATTATAGCTGTTGGAGGTTCTTCTCTGACTATTTAACTTGCAAAGCTGGATCTGATTCTTCAACTGGTTGGTTCGAAATGCATCAACAAATGAAATATCATGTGATTTACACTGAAAAATATCTCTTAAACATGATATGGATAATGGAAGCCTCAATTCAACAAGCATGATATTGTCAAATATTTGTCTCCGATGGACAAAACCCCCCTCCTTTTTAGAGATTAAGAGGGGAAATAATGACTAGACATGACACGCCAGTAGCTTCGAAAATATCTTATAAGAGACATTACAGAGGGAAATCACCTGAAATCTAGAGAATGATCCAGGAATTGATTATGTAGGGATTAAATCCAAAAAGGTAGAGTTTATGTTTTTCCCCATAGTACCACTTAAATGAGCATCCCACCAGCCTACATAGGTCCTTATTAGTCACATCCCGGAGGGAATGGAAAAAGCTTGTTGAGAAACCATCCATACCCAACACCTTATTAGGGGTAAAGGAGAAGATTACTTTTCGGATTTCCTCCTGTGTCAGAGGAAAAGTCAAAGAATGATTCCAATGGTACATAATTTAAGGAGTATCACACTAGCCTACATAGGTCCTTCTTAATAACATGCCAAAATGAATGGAAAAATTTGGTAAAGACACCATTTAGACCCGATGCCTTATTAGTGAGGAAGGAGAAGATTACTTTTTGGATTTCCTCCTGTATCAAAGGAGTAGTCAGAGAGTGATTCCATTCCTTCAAAACTAAGTGGGGAATTCCCTCGAGGAAGAAGTATCTATTTTCTAAGTCCCATTTATGATCCTTAGTGTATATATCTTTATAGTTCCCTATAACAACTCTTTTAATTTCTTCAAACTTATTGATGATCTCACCCCTATGAGTAATATTGTTTTTAAACTCAAAACTTAGCTTGTTTGTGAGACAACTTAGTATTCCTATCCCTTGCCTTAAGCTAGTTATTTATTGATTGTAGTCTCTGGTACTCGTCTTCCTTCTCAGAGTTGTGTGTAGGCTCTTGAAGGTTTTGACTTCCTTTTCTATATCTAATTGTTGGATCAGAATGGTTTCAATTCTCCCTTGAATTGCTTCTAGTTTTTCTTCCATATTTTTTATGTTTAACATTCTTTCGAATTTATGCTCCTTGAGCCAAGTTTTGATGTCTCCTTTAATTTTGTGAATATTAGCCTCCTAGATAGTAGTTTTGTTTCCATCAATTCAACTTGGCCATGAGATGGTGACCATATTGAAGAAGTTAGGAATTTACATCCATTAGGGATAGTAACAAAAGGGAATAGGGCCCAAATCCAAAGGTAGGGAGATGTCTAGTTGAATCGACCAATGATATGATCCAGCGCATTGGATGACGGAGGATTTAATGCTATAATTCAAAGTGACGATACTTTCAATAGAAAGGAACTGGTCCAGATGGGCCACTCTATGGTTTGGACCCACTCTTTTGTTAGTCTAGGTGTATGAGAATTTTTCAGGTTTGACATCATATAGGTTCAAGGCTAGGATGAGGTCGTCCATGTATTCTTGCTAGGCATCACGAATTATGGAGCCCCCTATTTTTTTGCGATTTCCCATTGTGGTATTGAATTCTCCCTGAATAATGCAGTTATTCTTGAACTCAATGGTTTTCAGCTCCATCAAGGAGTTCCAACACTCTTTCTTTTCCCAAAAGTGGACGAGCATGTACAAATTGATCGTTGTGAAGAGTTGTTGTTTCTAAATAATACTAAAAATAGTTTCTATTGAGTGGGACATTTTTAGAGTACTTACCAGGTTTAGATTTTTCGGATTCCATAATGTGCAAACGTGTCCAGATGTTCCTCTTAAACTACATGTTTCCATCTTGCTAGTGTTCCAAAACTTATGTTTGATAAATATGATAGACTCCTAACCCATCTTTGTTTCTTGTAGGAGGGTGACTTCTTTTCTTTCTTTATTGATAAGGGATTTTACTTCCCTGATTGGTTTTACTAAACCAAGACCCTACAATTCCAAGGTATAATATTCATTAATCAAATTTTACGGTTATCCATGCCCTTATTAAGGCTTGTGTTGTTTCCACCCCCCAACCACACCACCTACTTTGTTTCCTACATTCACTAGTTGATGTGGAATAGTGTGGTGGACTCCTAATTCTTCTTATTTTGAGTTTTTCTGGTATAACTTCATTGTTTGTTTTGCATCATATATATATATATATATATATCAGAGGCTGCCTCTGCCTTGTTCCCTCCAATCTATTGTTAACTGAGCTATATTGTACAACAAGTTCCTTACGTTCGAAGGGGGCCATGAATCCTTCTATTTCCTCCTCTTCATCTGAAGAATCATTGGAACTGTTGTTGGTGTCAAGACTTGAAGTAGACACCTTCTTCCTTTTGTCATTCGATCCTTGGGGACAGAATGAGGGGGGAGGCTAGGGGGGATCTGAACTAACAACCCCAACCACAAACCCCAATATTCCAAATCTATTCTCATTTTCCAAATCGAGACCAAATCCAACCAATGACCTCTAATAGGGGGCTAAGTCCACTCAAAAGTTGGCCTAAACCGAATCTGGGTTGCTGACAAGAGGATGAAGCTCTGAGAAATTTTGATTCTTAACCTACGTCTATTGATATTTTGGATCCCTAGAGAGCTTCTCCACGGATGCTCCAATTTTAGGGTAACCTTTTGCAAAGTATCCATATTCACGGAACAACTTTCACCTGAATGGTAACTTATCATAATCAATGCCTTACACATGCGACCAAATATTCATATAGAGGTTGACTGCTGCCATAAACCCTTTTTAAATCCAACTCTGCACACATCCAAGCATAGGAGAAAAGGCCATATTTAGGCTCAAAGTAGTCAATCTACCTCCACAAATACTTCCTAATAAGACGGAGAGTCACAGCATTGTAGCAATGGAGGGGGTGCACCTAGACTGGAACTGAAGACAAAACATCATAATCAGTGTTGAAATTGGGACTCCATTGATCCAGATATAGCCCCTGGGTGGCCATAAACTACAAAACGCTCGTGAACACAAATTCATGATCTAGACGATTCTCAAAATAAAAGTTGTAGAAACCCTTGCCACAAAAAGAGGAAATAAAAGTACCCTTCATCAGAGGATTCCAGTTCTTTGCAATCGATTCCTGAACCGTATGAGGGGAGGACCAAAGGCCCATGAACTACTCAATAAGGCCTCTTCATAAACTTAGAATCCCCCTTCTTGCTAAACTTAAGGGCAGAGGCCACAAGAGTATTGGAAGCTTCAATTTCCACCTCAAACAACACTTCTAGAGGAGGCGAAAAAATACTCTCTGACCTAGGAAATGAAACGGCGGGCGAATGCATAGCCTAGGATGATGAGAGATAAAGCTAGAGGTAGTGATGGAAGAGGAATAGGGACCCACTCAATAAGGTGGAGAATAACCGTGGGAACCAAGCCACTAGCCAAATGATAAGAATGACACCAACCCAATAGGAGGCTAAGACCAAGTAGAGGAGGATCTAGGGGAATAAGTAAAGTCAAGTCAAACTGAAATAGACATGACCAATAGGGAACTAGTGGCATCGGCTAGAGGGGCGAAACCGAATAGAGGGCCATGGTTCTTAAAATCATGATCTCAATATTAAAACCTCCATGAAATTTAACCTATCATTAGCTAGCCTTCATTACAATGTTTATTTTCTGACATAAGTTTGCACTAGTCATCTCAGTCAACTAGCTCCTCCAACATCTCCCCCACCCTCAAATCTACGACTAGCAGAGTGCCAAGAATGTTGTGAATGTTGGATTTTTCTAAGAAATAAGTCTGGGAGTTTCATTTATTTCTCATCTTTGCCTACATGAGGTAGGATTCAAAATTATTTTCCCATGTAGGTTCATCAACCTTTTCCTATTTGATTTTATGTATGTGTATTCCCAATTCAATTTTTCCAATGAGGTCAAATATTGATTTAATTCATGGTTCGAGTGTAATCTCTTCTTCATCATACCCTACCTTTAATTTTTATATGGATAAAACATATTAAAGTTGCTATGTTTGGAGGTAATCAAGAAGCTAAAAGTAAAAAAAAGGCAAGTTTTGGGCTATCAAGGATATCATCCAAGTTGTATGGGGTGTCAACTGGAATTTCAAGCAATATTTTCAAAAAATCCGTGGGCTTTTTTATTTTCATAGAAGTTAAATTAATTGTGTTGTCATTATTACTTGATTTATTCCCTCAAAATTGTCTCTTCAATTTATGCTTCACTCTTTGATTGTCACCATACACGTGCATGCCTTTTACTCATCACTTTTCCCACGTAGTGGATAGTAATTGTGAAAAAAAAAGAAATAACCTCTACTGGTAATTTGATGATAATGGTATGTAAGGAACATGTAACTTATCGGAAAGAGAAAACCATAGTTGATTACTCTAGTTGATGGGTCCCTCTACTTGTCTTTTATGATATATTCTATGAGGGTTATAATCTATGTTGTTAGACATGAGTGATTTTCTGGAACTACTTGCAAATGAATAGCCAATTATTCTTTTATAGCTCATTGAACTGTCAAATCATACTCTATGTGTTTGTTCTGCAAGATTCTTCTTTCGTGATCCAAGTCAGTTCTTCCCTTATATTCTATATGTTGTTCTTCTTTATACTGTTGTCATTTTGAACATTGTTTCTCCCTAAGGAGATTGTGAAGATCACGCTCCTTCTCCATTATGTTGCTTTAATCTAGTTACCTAGGTCATCTTTCCAATTACTTTTCTTATTCAACCGACCATAATGTCAGTCATATCTATAACTACTTTCTAATTAATTTAATTGAATTAATTTTAAAATGCAAAAACAAAAAAAATTAATAACTTAATAAAATTCAATTAGCTCTATCTTTTTAATAGATTAGTTCTTTACATATTAATTGGTTAGCTTTTTCATCCACAGTCCTATGGCTAACCTATGTTAAATATTACTAAGCTATATATCTCTTAAGGCATGCATCATTAACATGTGATTTGAGAATTTTCCCTTGCAAAGTCTTCAATTTTATAACTCTTGAAGGTGAGATGTCCTCAATAGGAAATGGTTCTAACCACACAATTTCAAGTTTCTTCTCCTAGCCTTTAACTTTAATGCCATATAGTATTACCATATTACCAACTTGAAAATGTTTAGCCTAAAGGTTCCCATCATCCAATGTGTTTTTATGTTTCTTGTTGACCTATTGATGGTAAAGGGCGAAAATACAATATTCCTCTAGTTGGTGTTATTTTTCAGTCACTCCTTTTGTAACTTTGTATTGTATTTTAGAATAGTGAAAACGCTTTCTCGGTTTGATGAATAATGGAATAGTACAATTTTTTTGAACCTATTGTTCCTTTGATTTCCATTGTGTTTGAATTTTTTATTATTGTTGTCATCATCTCTTTGAGTATCCTTTTGCTAAGGACACTCTCTAGTGAAGTGTCCAAACATGTTACAATTGAAGAATCTTCCTTTTCTTCCTTCTTTCAGTTCTTGAACTTGTCTTCATGGACCAAAATTTTTCTTCCTATTAGAATGAGAAGAGAAGGTCGTATCATTTATTCCATTCGACGTCTTGTCTCTTTCCATCATCCTTATTTCTCCTTGAGTGCATCTATCCAATAATTCATCAAATCTTAGAATCCTATCATTTTTTAGGATGGTAGTGTTGAACACATCCCATTCTATTTTAAGGCCTCCAAGTGCAATAAGAGTGAAATCTCTGTCACCAATGGCTTCTCCAATTGATAGGAGATAATTCTTGATCTCGGTAATCCTCATGAAGTAGGATTGGATGGATTCTCCTCTATCCATGTTGATGTCTTTAAACTTGTTCTTGATAAAGAGAACTAAATTTGCATTGTTTACATTGAACATCCCAACTACCTTGTCATACATCACCTTAAATGTTTCCTGATTAGAAATATTGGCAACCAAAGGTTCGTGAATAGAATAAGCAATGATTTTATTAGCTTTAACTTCACCTTTCTTCTAATTTTTTTGTGCAGCTTCGGATGCATTTGAACAAAACTCTAATACTCTTACTTTCACATAGTCCATGACATAATTTTATTCCAATGTCATATCTAGAGACATTCCATGCATGATACTCATAGTTGTATTTAATCTTATCCTCATATTTGGAGTAAGATCTAGTTGTCATTAGGACTAGTTCCGAGTTATTGTCGAACAACTTCCTTTAGTGATTTGTTTTCCTCACTCTTTCTTGGGTTGCATCTTGACCTAAGCAATTTTAAAATGTTAATTTTATATAACAATGGTATTTTATATGGTTTAGCATAATTTAGTTCAATGTTCCTTACCATCCCTATGAAAATTTCATATTATTTCGAGTAGTAATCACATTATCTTAAGCACATTGATAGTAAATGTAGTTAGAACATAAAAACATCTGTAGAAGAAAAGAGAAGACAAGAGGACACAAGATGTGGTGGATTCCAGGGGAAAACCCCAATATGGGGAAACAATTTCATGAAATCTTCCTATTAATCTTCAATATTTTAGGAAAGAGAGAGAGTAGAAAAATCAAATCAACTTTCCCAAACAATTCGTGAAAAAATCAACAGTTAACAATAGTCAAATGCAGCCCTAACTAAAAACTCAATGCCGGTCAAACTAGCACCAAAATGTCATCCATGTAGCTCAGTCCATATAAAATCAATTCAACCTTCTAAGAGAGTTAAATTCAAAACAAAATAGTTCAGTCAAAAGGAGAGATAAATCACTGGCATAATTTCTATGGTCAATCTTGAAGTGAATACTGAAGTCGACCATGGTGAAACTATCCCAAAATCCTCAATATTTGTGCCAATAAATGTGACCTCCAAAAGAAAAAAATTCTTCATCTTAAATAAAGTCAAAAATTGGTCAAACAACAAGGGTCAGTGCTAGTAAATGTTGCCCCTATAATATTTTTATCTAGAAAAACAATCCACAAATTTTTCCTCCTTTCATAACTGTGAAGTAAAGAAGGTTGCCTCCAAGTTGTACAAACCAATCAAGAGAGGAGAGAGAGAGATATGTGATGAGACAAGTGATGTAAAATTGAGGAGAGAGCTCACTCCTATTTATACACTTCGTGGAGGGTGAGGAGGCACATCTATTCGGCTTTTGAGCATATGTTTGATTGAGGCTAACCTTGAAAATTTTTTCATGAGAGAGAATAAATTCAAAATTCCATTTCTACTAGCTAGCATGAGATGATATTTATATCAAAATTGGACATCTCGAATGATGGATCCAATGAAATCATCATCTTCATCATATGAGTTGTCCTAATGTGGAATTTGTACCTAGTTTCCAATTTTAATGTAACCTTTAGTCGATTGGTTAGAGGCAACTTGGAAGATATCAAAATACATGTCGAACTGTATTCTTTGATCATATTGATCAAAATAATCTACAAATTTACAAGTATCTTACATATATCCTTCCATGTGGAAATTAGTACACCAAAGATGAGTCTCTTGGAGTTCCAATTGCATTGTAACGTTTTGTAAATGGTCTCTTTTAGCTCCAAGTTTTTTATGAGTTGTTAATATAGTTAATTGGCCATCATCGTCTTTCTCAATTTGTTGTGCTAATTTCAATGCCCCTTCATAGTTTCTAACTTCATGCATTCAAAGTGGACCTCATATTTTATGTAATAGAGAAACCACATGACATCAAACTAGAATATGCTCATCGATGGTATATGGAATCTGGATCGATAAATCTTTGAATAATTTATCATGCTCATGTATAGATTTGTTAGTTCTTTTCTTGATTTATTTTAATTATTAGGTTGCAAGGTTCTTGACGTCTTGTGCTTTAAATAATGTAATAAAACTAGTTTTAATTTCACTTTTTGACAAGTTGTTTTTTTGTGAGTTTCTTAAACCATGTTAATCCTCATTTTCTTAAGACTACAATGAATTGAGCCATTTTCTTGTCTTCATTATTATTATTTGATTGTTCTTGGTCATAGGTTTTTCACTCGGGAATTTCTTTATTTTTGTTCATTATATCAAGCTACACATGTTTTGGAATAATTTTACGACTGAACAAATTCTCAAATGTTGTGACTTGTTATTACTACAGTTGTTGTTTTTCTTATTGCTGGACAATAGTCATTGACTTCCATGACATCTGGTTGCTCTCTAGTGGCTATTGGTAGACCTTCATTCTCTATCGATGCAGTTTGTGCTACGCCCTCAAATTTTTTGAGTTATGTGCATCTTCATTCCCACGCTCATGATTATGCATTATTTTCCTTTCATATTCTGGTTCTCCAATTTTCTCTCAGTGTTGTTGTCTCTTATTCTATGCTATTTTTTAGATATGGGACGATTATTTCTTTTCTCGATCACTATTTGGCCAGTTATCTTCTTTTAGTTCTTTCCTGGAATTCGACTTTATTCATTCCATCCTTGTAAGTTATATGCAATTCTCCAATATTATTTATTTCTTTTATTTTTTCTTCCTTACTTCCCACAATGCATTACCCCTTATTCCAACTCGACTTAGTGTCATCTCATGGAGAGGTATCTCTCGGAAATGATTATTTTCTTATGAAATAATCCCACACTTCCTTTTTATCTTTACATTGAGCATTAATAAAATTTCACCACTTGGTTTGATGTTTATTCTAATCGGTATTGGCTAGTATCACTAACGATGGTTAGTACTTAACAATATGTCCTACACCCTTTTCAAGAAGGAAATTCTGTAAAAGGGTAGGGATTGTGCAAAAGAAATTTTTTTGCAAGTCATTGTAGAATCTAGTCTCTATACATTATATTGAGGTTTGGTATTCTATTTCTTTCTTTTCATAATAATCTTTGAGAATGTACTCTAGCCACTCATGTAAATTCGTTCGATTGTTGTTTGACAGTTTGAGTAACATCCAAGTGTCAATTTTTCTTTGAGGTTTTCCAATGGAAAACATGGTCAAGGTAATTATTGATTTCGACTGGGGAATCTTCTGTGAAGCATTCATGTGCTTCTATAATAAATTAGCTCTTTCTTCTGCGTAGTTCTTCAAATAATTATTGATCTTTGCCTCCCAACATAAATGTATCTCATATAATGTTAACATTTATTCTCTCATGTTTTGTAACTCGATTTCTAACTATTAGAGATGGAACGAATGTTGTAATCTAGCAAAAAGTGCGCAAAATTACTAGTACATCGACATCAAGTAAACACACGATAAACATATACATATATGTAAAGAGACGTAGTAATGTAGAACCATTAGAAGAGCACAAATATATCTTATTATATGAAAAAATCAAAACCATAACTATTAAAACGTATATAGAAAAAAATATATATAGACTGTTGGGACAATTATTCTAGTATGACCTTCTTACCAAACATGTTACTTAGTCTATCATTAGTTAGCCTTCATTACATTGCAAATTTGTAGACATAACTTTGGGCTAGTCAGCTGAGCCAACTAGCTCCTCCAATAGGGAACAAATATGTAAATATATTGAGAACTCTCATATAGAAAAATTCCTGGACTTACAATTCAAACAATCATGCAATGTGTTCCCAAATGAAATAATATTGTGAGTTGTTGATTTTACTGAGAATTACACATTTGTTCTACAAATGCAAGTACAAAGTGTATATTATCATTCATACCAGGTATTTATAGCAATAATTTTTTATATAGGAATTCAAAGCTTGGTATTGATGGCTTTGATAGTAATGAACATAATTGTGAAGTGATTAAAGAGCATCATTTCCACATTAGTGATGATCATATGCATATGCATGATACATGTTTTTTTCAACATTGTTTTCATATTATTTATAAGAATTTAAAGGAACAACAAATCACTTTTAAATAACATTGGGTATGTTCAAATGGATTTTTTGGTCAATTTAAATCATCATGAACATTCCTTTTGTTGACTTAACTTCATAAAAAAATAACATGCGTAATACATGGAATTTATTTGAGACAACTCGTGGGAAAGGACACCTTGATGGTGTTGAGGCATGCATAAAACTTGCACTTAGTTGGCATCAATTGAATCAAAATGATTTTTGACTTCTAGATTCATATGATGTTGTTAACTAATGCAATCAAAATTCAAGCCATGTGTCAAATCCATGGATCAGTCATGTGCAGAGGTAAGTGTATATGTAGTTGTAATATATTCAAAGTTCTAATATATGTACACGTGTCTTTCTATCACAATGATATATTTAAAAATCACTAAATTTCATTACCTGATATTTTTGTCAAGAAGGCACTTTTGAAATATTTCATAGGTGAGGTTGATAGATTGATGCAAATAATTGTCAACCAATCCATGGAATAAGAGGTTTGTACTCCATCAGAATAGAGAAAATGATAAATATATTCTCGGTTCAAAAACAAAAGTGCTCTTTCTTGAAATTATACATATCTATTTATTTCAACGCTACTTTTGGGGAATTTCTTTGATGTAATGAAATGTAAAAAACACATTATTTTTCCAAACTACCAACCAAATGTTATATGTGCCAAATATAGCCATTTGGTCATAGTAGCTCTGTTGCAGTGGCAAGAAGTCAAAAGTAGGAAAAATCTATGACAATGGAAACTATCGATAAATTGTCATGATACAGTTCCTAAAATTTTGGCACTAACATATTTCATATGAATGAAACACACGAAATTATATTAAATGTAGATATTTTTTCATAGAAGTTACAATATTGGACCATAATTTTATAGCATATGTATTATCTTGTCTTGAATTTAAGGAAACAATGACTTGTACTTTTTTGAATTGTTTTTTTTGTGTATCAATTCCATTATATATATATACATGTTGTTAATTAAGCTTTTTTAGATTATATTTCTTGTTATATTTTTGTATTTTTATTGTTATGTTCGATATATTGTTAAATTGTTATATTTTATATTTCTTATATAAAATAGGTGTTAAATGTTATGTTATATATTCCTTAAAAATATGGATGTATATGTTACAAAACCAGCACAAAAAAGATAGAAAAGATAGATGAATGCGTTAGAAATAAGGCTCTTCAAGGGGGCAACCTACTTTACATTACAGAAATGAACAATTCTTGGATGATACAAATGAAAATACCTCCTTTATATATATAGAAGTCTAAGCGGTCATAATATAATCAGATTCGAGATAACAATAATAATTTGAGGGCACAATAATAATAAAAGTGGGCTTCTATGGGGCACAACAACATAATAAGGGTGTTATACTAATAACAATAAGGAGTTACATTTTTAGTATAGGGACCTAACATGCCCCTCTCCTTCATAAGTTATTGTCCTCAATGTTTCACTAGTTCTTGATGCTTCTGTATAAATTCTTGTCCTCCCATGTGGAATCTTCAGCGGCTAATTTCTTCCACTTGATGAGATACTCTGAAATTGATATATTTCGTAGGTATCAATTTCTCAATTCTGTGACTACTTCAGCTTCCAATATGAATTTTCCTTCCTTGTCTTGTACTCGCAATATTGTTTGAACTGGGATCTTCTGCAACTTTTGAATGAGTTCCCACTCCTTTGGCATATGGATATTTCGAAGGCCTCATGGTTGGAGGAACACTTCCTGGAATCAAATGAATAGCACGATCATGATCACGAACAGCTGGGAGGCCTTTGGGAGTCTCTAATACCTTGGAATGATTGTCCAAAACGTTTTGAAGATCTGAAGAAATACATGATTTTGATGTGGGATCCTCTAGTGAACATAACTATGAAATTACGCCACGTTGTTCTTTATTTAAAAGCTTTGTCATGTTGTTAGAGTTTATTATCTTTCTAGGTTTCCCTTCAATACCCCTCAATTAAACTTCATTTCCTTCCAAAACAAATTCAAGAAAAGTTCTTCAAAATTAAAAATTATCGTGGCCAAAGCTTGTAGCCATTGGACTCCTAGTAAAACATTAGCACCACCCATTTGAATGGAAAGAATCGGGCTATTCAATACATATTCTCCCATGGATCGCTGGATATTATGGAACTTTGAGAACTTTATGGTTCCTTCACTTGAAACCATCAGTTGACACTCTGGTGCTGGATATAGGAAGTAATTCAATTCCTTAGCTATTTTACAATGAATAAAATTATGGGTACTACCCGAATCAATCAACACTCTTACCTTTTTCTTCTTGATATGTCCTTCTATCTTGATAGTTTGAGGAGTATTAATTTCTTCCAATGCATTACAAGATATGGTGAGATTCATTTCTTGATGCTCGATGTGATCTTTCAATTCTTAAACATTTTTCTTCTTGATATGTCCTTCTATATTGATAATTTGAGGAGTGGTAATTCTAACCAATGCATTAC
>APFE030907051.1:3114-15909 GCA_000404065.3 Pinus taeda | reverse complement strand
GGGACATGTTTTAAAATTTTAATGTGGAGAAAGTTAATTATAAATAAAATATTTCAAATTCAACTCTCTCTCTATTACAAACTCTAAAGAGATCAAATCTCTTTTCATTCTAAAAAATGTCATAAATCTCGAAGACAAATAAAATAACTAAAAAAAATTGATATTTTCAAACTCAAAAAACAATACATAATTCACATATCTTTAAAAATATTTTAATACAAAATTGAAATAAATATTTGAATATACATTTAACTAATATATTTCAATCAATCTTATTATTTTACATTTTGACTATTTTTCCATTATTTTGATGGAAATATACAAAAAAAATTATTGAAACTGCATAATCAAAATCTCTATTTTTTTTTTTTTTTTTTTTTTTTTCAGAAAAATGATGCATTTTTGCATCTAAAATATAATTTAGATATTAAATATTTATACATTTAAATAACTTAATTTCAATAAAAATATATTATGAATGAAATCTCAGGTTTCAAAATAGCCCTTAAAATGAGGTTATATATATTATATATGATGGAAACACATCACTTTCCATGAATTCCAAGTCGTTACGGCTCTGGAGACGATGGCCTGGGTTACAGTCCTTAATTACTCTTGGTGTAGAGCTGGCCTCTAGTTGCTTGTCCTCTAAATTTTGAAAGGAAATTTTACCTTTTCAAACCTATTCCAAAGAAGCTTTTCTGGAGTTAAATAAATTAGTTTATAAAAATTTAATTTCATATTTAACAAAAGTATTTTCGTTTATTGTTAATGATTCCAAAAAAATTGCCTTGTCTGAATAATGAAATTGTATTTATATTTATACGAAACATTATTTTAAATATTTCAATATATTAATTTATTATAATATTATTCGTTTTTTAGGTGGAGATTATTAAGTAAAGCATTTTATGTAAATACTATAAAGTCATATGTTCAAAAGTTAATCACCTCTTCATTAGAAGGCATAAACATGGTGTCAAATGCAAAATGATCACACCTTAGAGGATATCACATTGGAACTTGTGCAATAAAGTGCAAGGATGGAGGTGTCATATGATCTTGCAAGGAAATTTGATGTTATGGATCATGGTTCTTCTACAAGACATGTATATGAGGATTTTATTGATTATACACCAAACCCATTGGAAGGTGTCAATATAGATAGACTTTGTAAGTTCTGTTGCAACCTTTTCTTCTTTTGGTGCTGATTTGGATATGGTTTTTTGCCAACTGTATGAGATGAAACATGGCTCGACTTGACATGGTAGGCTCCCCCACAAGCTCACATTTCAAAATCTAGTTTTCCTTCTGATATGATAGTGGTCGACCTTCCCAAGTCATTTATAGGAAGCCCTATCTTGATTTTAACCTCTTCACCTAGATGTATGTTGTATACCTCTCATGACCTTTCTAATTCACCATGATTTATACTAGATATAACCTACTCAGGACTCTCACCAAGGTGGAATGATTTCTTTATCAAACATGAGTCCTCCCTTCCATCAAGTTTCCTTAACAATATCCTCAAACAAAAATGTTTTGCAATGGAAGCTCGCCCTCAAGTTTATTAAACCTTATGGTCCCTTGAGTTAGCAAAGCCTAGAATCAAAACCTAAAGTGCATTAAAACAAAAATTGACGAGTAGAGGGATGTATGGTGAAATGAAATACATAAAATGGAGAAATCATTGTTGGTTGGGTGATTTTCTACAAAATGAATGCCTATGGTGGTCCTACAATGATGAACAAATCCAAATTTTCAATAGCTACCTGATTATTTGCCAAGTGCATAATCCTCATGAAGGGTTAGATAGGATGGATCACTACTTTGGAACATGATGCTAAAAAAATCTTAAATGAGAAGTGTTCTTGGTGATCTTAAGCAATGTTCTTGAAGGATTGTCAATAAACTTTGATGGATGAATTGATAAGCTCGACATTGTTCCTATTTGGGCCTGTCTTCTTCAATTACCACTCATTTTCTAGTGATAATTTTTTTTCAAGGAGGTAGGAAATGCTTTGGGGTTTTATAATGATGCATATTTGTCTTTTAAGAAAATATGTTATATGGCTATTGCTCATATTCTAGTTGGTCTAAAAATTACTTTGGTCCTCCTAGAATCCATCTCGATATGTGCTAGAGACATCATACATCACCAAAAATTTCACTATGAAGGAATACCCTTCAAGTGTGCTTGTTTTCATACTAATGGAAACCTATGTAAGGACTATGAAATGGCGAAAAGTAAAGGGAAAAAAGGGGCATGCAAAGAATTTTTGTTTTCAGTTTCTTCACGTTGGAATCCTACTATTTAGTCGCACTCTATTTCCTCTCTAATGGACCTAGGTTAGAAAAATGTTGAATTTCTTGTGGGTTTGAAATACTTCGAAGAAGATAAAGGATGTGAGTGTTAGTGCCATTCTCCCTCAGGTGGTCCTTTGACAAGCTCGACCATGGATCGTCCTCTTAGAAAATCCTCTCTAGCATTTGGTGAACCAAATAATCTCTCAAAGGGCCCTTCCTCCCCTTGTATGACTATGTTATTTTCTATAATTATTTTTATTCTTGCTTCTAATTTTTCATTAATAAGTGATCTTCCCTCTTTCTTTGTTCCTTGCTTCCTTCATAGTGGTGCCTCTGTTAGAGCCCTTAAACCTCATTTGAAATTATCCTCCCTGATATCCCCTCCCCTTTCCTCTCTCGCTCCCTATTCCTTGACTACATCTCCTCTGCATATCACCTCTCTCACGCATTTCTCCAACCATTCCTAAAACCTGGAGTCCTCTCTCCCCACTTCGCTACCTATAACCGTCAATATTTTGAGTGTTCCTCCCATTTCTACTTTTCTTATTCTTATGATTTCCCTTTCATGATCCATGGGGAGAAGTAGGGTGTTTGGATTCTCTCCTCGATGCATTCCATTCTTCTCTTTCTATAGGGTATAAATCCCTTCTTTCTAAGGCTTAGAGAAAAAACTCATTGGAAAAACAATCTAGGAATAAGACGTTTATCACTGGGGAACTTACAGTAAAAATCCCTCAAATTGTATTGAAATGAAGCTACCCTCTCTCATTTGCAAGGGTGTTACTAGCCTTGCTAGAAAATGGAAATTAAAAGAATTATTGAATCTAATTCCCCACACTTTATCTTTTTTCAAGAAATTATGATGGAAGGGGAGAAGGCCATTAACTTTCTTAAACCCATACTTCAAGACTAGGATTTATGGGCCAATGATGTTACAAGATAATTAGAGGGCCACATCTCAAGTTGGAACACTCATATTATGTACCATATTTCCACCTAGTCTAACAAATCAAGTCTAGTTTTATAAATCCACTTCAAACCTAGACATGTCTTTAAATTGCATCGACTTGTGTGGATGATAAATGGATCGAAAGGAATTATGGAACAATTTCTCTTCTATTGTGATTTTATTATGTAGTTCTAATCGTAGGGGACTTAAATTTCAGTTTGGGGAACTCTAAATTCTAGGGGCCCTCTACAAGGGTGGATCTCCTCTAAGAGTTTCTTATAACCCTTCTAGATGATTAGTGACTTAGTGTTATCCTTCTTTCCAAACTCCTTTCAACAAGGTCAAATAACATATTTGGAACAATTAAAATTTCTAAATGATGGGATCACTACCTCATCTTAGATGATTTGCTTGATATGAGCCTCAAAATATGAAAATGGACCTCAGTGGGGGAAAAATCAGATCATTCTCTTTTTCTTCTAGAACTAGATCCTTTCCCTGTAAAAAATGCAATTTCCCATTGTAAGAAACCCCTATTTTCATTAGATAGTGTAGGTTATTATTTTTTCATTAAATTTTTTATACCCCTTTATATTTTTCCACTAAATTTGAGTTCCATTTTTATACAAAGCATGTAAAAACCCTTTACACCCTATTATATGGTCAATATATTATGTCATCTTTTTCCTCATCATATATCCCCCAATATGAATGCATGTTGTATTGTATTTCTGCCTCAGTGAAGCTCCCAAGTCCATTTCATCCAAACCATGATTTCCATGGAGTCGTAACTAACTATGACACGATTGATATAAATCTTGGGTGTTGAGATATGGGAGGCTTGAATATTGAGAGAATTACATGAAACTAAGCATGAGAAAAATGATAAAGGATTGTGTGAACTAAATAAATTCCCCACAAAGCACTAAATAGCAAGGAAATATGATAAAAACTCAATCAATATTAATTGGAAAATGAACCTTCTACAACTACATCGTAAAGAAGAATTTTTATTCTTGAAAGGTGAGGCCTATTATTTATAGTATTTTCAATGTCTTATTGAGTGATATCATTCAATACCATAGGTAAATACCATGGGTGGATACCATACCATAGGTGGATAACACTTTCCATTTGGATTGTATACCAAAGGGGGAGCATACGTAGACCTAAATAGAGGTAACAGAAAAATGATATAGTTGTGGTCACTAAGAGAAGCTGGATATATAAGAAGAGTTGTTAAAAATAAGAAAAATTCTTATAAAATATAAGAGTTACAAATTAGGAATAAGTTCATGGGGAGCATCCCTTTTACATTGAAGCCAAAGGCGGAGAAATTGTAAGAATAAGGAAAATTGTAGACATAAGGAGCTATTTAGTATTGTTATAGAACTCACTATGGGTTGTCATCAATAACAAAGTGGGAGATTGTTGGAAATATTGTTGACAACTACATCAAAGCTAGAGGGAGACTGCATATGTCCACATAAATATTGTAAAATAAAAATTGTTGGAAATATTTCTTTTGGATTTTTAATTCCCAATTTGGAACCATAGATTTGAATAAATATTTACAAATGGGAGCACAATACATGTGGTTGGAAATATTATTGCTATACCTTTCTAACAATATATGACAGTGCCACTAATTCCATGGTATTTAGGAGATATGACATATTTCATCAAGATGACCCAACCAAACTGCAAGTAGGTGAATCCTACCAGTTTTGCAAGTCATCCCCATAATTGAACATAGAAAACACTACAAATAAAGAGAATATAAGTTCAGTTTAATAACATCCAATAAACAAGATATCTAAGCTTGGATGATGAGATAAGGAATAATTTATGGGGTGATTCATGGAGTCTAAAGGTGTGAGAAAAAATGTGGTTTATGAGGTGAATGAGCCATCCTATATTTTTCACTATAAATTTTCTTATGGATTATTTAAGATAGTGAATGATAGAGCGAAGATCTTCATGTAAATATGTTTAAAATTTCATACATTGGTTTGCTATAATTTCACAAATATGCTTTGAGGAATCTAGGCATTATGAATGCTCTTGAAATCTTCCTTGAACAAGTCATGTTGTTATTTTTTTATACTTTTTCTGTTTGGATGTTTTGGAAAGTGAATCTTGGAGGATGGAAATAAAATATATTCATGTTCCTATGGTTAAAAGTTAATATCTCAATTTGATATAATTTCAAAGATATGTTCAAAGGAATTTAGGTTTCATAAATTGTAATAAAATCTACTTTACCTAACCATAGGCATGCTATTAATTGGAGGAAAACCTGTTTTTATGAGGATGGGATAGGTGTATTTCCTCTAATTTGAAATTAAAACTTGTAAAACATTTTTTGATTTATTGTATCTTTCTCCATTATGCTCTAAAAGTGTTGCATCTCCAAAATTAACAATCATATAATATAACAAGCATCATGAGAGTCTCATAAGAGATTTTATTCTTATGCCATAGCCAAGGGTACATTGATTTATGACTATTTTGAAGTCCATAATAAAATTTCCACCTTAAATTTACCATTTGGTCAATGTTGTATTTGCAATTAAGCTTGCGAGGAAGATAATTTTTTATATGCTTGCATGAAATCTCCTCCAAGATGTTTCCACAAGCATAAAAGAAGGAAGATGCTAACTATATCATCTAGTGGCATGCCAAAACAACTTCATTCTTCTAAACAACCTTATAACTTATTAATTCATATTCCAAAAGTGGTGGGTGACTAGCGACAACCTTGCTTGACTCATACATTAACAATTGATTTATTCCATCTAGCACTTCATGTTCTGAGACTAGGTAATAACATTTTTGTATAATTTTTTCACAATAACTATTAAATTGAAAGTAACTTTTAGCTTCTCTGGCATATTCGAAACTTTACTTCTATGTAATATGCCAAAAGGTTTTCTAAAGTTACCGAAAAAAAAAAGACAAGAAATTAGATTATAAAAATATGATTCCATATTTAGGAAGTTTATATTCATTTAAATATGTTATATCATATTTTAATCCATGTCATAAGCTAAAAATATCTAAAAAAAAAAAAAATATGCGTTGTTGATAGTTGTTTGAATAATAAAATTGTGTGTGTTTATTTAAAGTAATTGAACATGTAATTTGTTCGTAATTCATTTTAATATTTATTAGTCTTCTAAATGGAGATCATTTGGAAAAAGATGTTAGGTAAAGATCATCAAATCCTTGGTTCAAAACTTAACTGGTTGATGGTCATATTTAACCATGAACGAGTGACTACCCTAACTAATCACTACTTACTAATCAACACAAAAAAAAAAATCATGAAATATATTATAATAATTTTTTAATTAAATATTTCATAAAACAATTTCATCCTATTTGAGAATCAAAACTTCTGTGATCCATAATGATGAAGAGTGAAATCTTCCGGTAAATCACATCTCAAAATCTATAGTCAACGTGTTTTGAATAAAGGGTGGTTCATCATGAGGATTTATGTGAATGCTATGATCCAAAGAAGCTGATATATATTGTAAAGATGCAAACGATAAAAAATAAACTTTGAAGAAAAAATAATAAAATAATCTAGATAAATGTTTTAGAAAATTTACTGATTTAATAAATATTAAAATATTGTTAATATTGTTAAAACAAAAAAGTTCCCTTAATTGAATTAATTACAAGTCAAAAACTATTTTCTATACCATTTTATGAAGTTTATTAAATACTAATTATTTTATTTCATCTCAGGCTTTCGTGATCCATATTTATTTTTGTAGCTAGCTTTCGGATAAATAACATTGGCAATGTTTGATGGTTGAACATTTTTAACCTACTAAGTATAACTAAAATGGTGTATCTTGGTCTCGAAGATAAACGTCACTAGTAGGTTTGAAACGTCGACCATCAAACATTGCGATGGTGTTATCTGAAAGCTAGCTCAAAAACTAATTATTATATATATAGATATATATATATATATATATATATAAATATTATATATAATACAAAGAAAAAATAAATAAAAAGAAACAATTAAAGTAATAAAAGAAAAAATCTACTCAGGATAATCTTAAGACTAACTATATTAATAACAAGAGAATATGATTAATATTTTATAACTAAATAAATTGATACATATAAAATTAAAAATGAGATTAATTAAGGGAACTAAATTGTCAAACAAATAAAATTACTAGATAAAACTAATAAAGAGGGAATACGATTAATGAAAAATAAATAAATAAAAATTAGGAAAAAGGATGGGACCCAACAACTATTAATTTTCTATTCATCATCCTAATTCAACGTATGAGACATTTTCTCGATTTCAATGTCCTCCCTAAACTTGTGGTGATGGAAATGGTTGACCGTAGCAATGACTCAAGATTCTTCCAAACAAATGTGGTGTTTAGTCTTCCTAGCATGCTCAAAAAGAGCTGAGGGTCTTTCCTTATAGTACCTGATGTCAACTACATGATGTTAATAGAGTGACCTGTTTCTTCAATGTAAGGGGTCCCACAAGAGCGGGGGATCAAATAGACAACTTTCATGCTCTTTGGGTCCAACGGATCTTTAATGCATCTTAGGGAACTATGAATGGTGTTCAAAGGTTTAAAGGTTGAGGATATATTATGTTTCTTCAAAATACGAGCAGTCTTGTTAGTGGTACCCTAGATAAAGGGAATTTGCATATTGTTAACCCAATTGCGAGGGTCTTTCCTAAATGTCGGACCTTTTCTTGCATTTAAGAAATCTTTGAGACCTTGTAGCTTATTATAACCATTATTCTCAAAGAATTTAAGGAGATATGATTTTTCATTATCCAAGTATTCATCATCAGAAACCATGAGATCCTTAGTGGCTAGTGTTTTGAGAACACCAATATTTTGAGCCAAAAAATGATTGGAGCTAGCATGAAGATATTCCTCTGTGTGGGTTTTCTTCCAAAAAATTTTGTGAAAGAAAGAGCCATCTTATTTATTGGAGATCATCATGTCAAGAAAAGGAAGGCTACCATTAACTTCAGTCTCCATTGTGAAGTTAATGGAGCTAGACAGATCATTAAGCTACTGGAGGAAAATATCTTACTTTTCATGACCATGAGGCTAGTTGATGAAGGTATAATCTAAAAACATATTTCAAAGCTTAGGCTTGAAAGGAGCATAAGCCAAGGTTTTGGATTCCAAATCCTCCATAAAAAGGTTGGCAACAACAAGGGAGAGTGGGTAAACCATGGAAACCTCACTTGTTTTCTCATAGAACTCACTTTCAAACCTAATAAAGGTAGATGTAAGGAAAATGTCTACCACTTTGGCTGTATCTAGATCAATGATGTGATTGATTACTTAAAAAACCTCATTAATAAGGATATTTGCGTAAAGGGAGACACCATCGAAGCTGATAAGAGTATCACTAGGTTCAAATTTCAAACCATTCAACTCTTTGACAAAAGAGGAAGAATCCTTCACAAAAGAATCAGAAAGGCCAGCAAGAGGCCTAAGCTTACGCGCTAAGTACTTCACTAGGAGATAAGTAAGCCTGCCAATAGTATTAACAATGGGCCTAAGGGGGTGCTTCCCTATGAATTTTGGGAAGCCCATAAATCCTAGGTGTGATAGGATTCCCCTTAATAAGCTTATGGCTTATGGAGCCCATAGTGCTATTAGATTTAATAGCATAAGCCACAACTTTAGACACTTTCTTTATGAGATTTTTTTTTAAGCTTTCTGTAACTACCATTGTTACGTAAATAATATAACATATTTCTTCTATAATCATCCCTATGCATTATAACCACCACACCACCTTTATCTTATTTAAGGATAACAATGTTGGAGTTCTTGTTAAGGGACTTAAAGGTTTCAAATTCATATTTACCAATATTACTTTTAGGGGGTTTCCCCTTCTCAAAACAACCACACCATCCTTTCTAATGACATCATTCAAATTCTCGACAACATTCTTAATTCCATTCTATGCTACAAATCATATTGTCAACTAGGATTCTTTTGGGAGAAAGGGAGAAATGTAGCCCTTTCTATAAAAAAGAAAAATCTGAGGCATCAAACGAGAATGTAGAAATATTAATTACCCTCTTATTATTGGAGGAGGGAGACATTGAAAAATTATTATTATTAATATTGTCATTAATATGATTAAAATTAAAATTATTATTAATAGGATGGTTAAAATCATACATGTGATTATTTAAAGAATTAACTTTAATATTAAATATCTTCTGATTAAAACATTATTATACTATAAAATGTTTTATTCCAAACAGTATTATTATTATTAAAAATAAATTGCAATAAACTAATATTACTATTATTCAAAATAGTATTACAATATATTATTAACTATTATTAGTACTATTATTAAAATTAAAGGAACTTAAAGTGTAGTTATTATTAAGAGTGAGCAGAGAAAGATTGAGAAAATGAGGGAGGTTGGAGAGGGAAAATGAAGAAATTGGGGAGGATGAAAAGGACAAGGAGGAAGTCGAGGGGGAGGGGGAGAAAGTTGAGGGGGAGGGGAATGTCACTAGACAAGAGTGATACTTTGAATCATCGTCCACAACAATAGAAGGGTTTTATGATGTCAGGGCTTCAAGTTGAGAGTGCTCAAGGGAGTCAAGAAATTGAACTCGTAGTAAATGCGTGACAAGATGTGTGACTAGTGCATGCCTTCGACTAAAGGTGACTCAGGTAGAGCATTTGGTTAAATGAAACCGAAAGCTAAGATGTTTGGTTTGTGCGACCCCACTAATGGTTATAGGAAACTCAGTTGGCTATGTGTGACGGGTGGGCGAGCACGTGTAGCGGGCACGTTGATGGGTAGGTGTCCACCTGACGAGATGGGAAACTGGGTGGAGGAAACGTAGCTGAGTTGGGTTGAATGGGCGAGTTATGTTGTGGATGGAAGGTCATCTCGGGCGGATGAGTTGAGAATGGATGCATATTGGTGGACAGACAGGTCAGCTCGGCATGAAAATGGGAATACCAACCCACAGGAAGCCTAAACAATGTGTTTCTTGGTGGAAAATATGTTTCAGTGAAGTCGTATATATAGTTGATGAATTACTGGAATTTGGGACAACAACCCAAGCATCGTTGAATACGGAACAAGTGTGTAGGGATCATGGGAGAAGTGACAAGGCCATAAGGCGATGGACATTTAGGAGAAAAAGTTGGGTCACAAGGCGGGTAGAGTTTTTGGTTAGATAAATAGCAGGCAGGTCACAGGTAGATAGGTGTCACTGACACTAGGCTAGGTGATGCGCTCGCCTGACGGGTAGACCAAGTAGCATTGCACGATGTATTGAACTGGGCAAAACTAGGTGGACTACTGGACGAGATAAGTGTCAAACATAGGAATTACGATAGAATTTTGGTTGGCACAATTTGTGAAGGAAGGTTTGGGTGTCCACCGTACAATAAGGTTGTAGTACGGAAAATTTGTGCAATGGGTGGGGCACTATAGAACAATGAGGGCATAATCGATAGATCACTGTAGAGAAGTTTGGCAATGTCCATTTTGGGGTTTCCACATAGGCAGTGTGAACGGATTGTAGCGGTAGCACAATGAGCAATGCTATACAACCCGGGCATGACTGTCGAGCAAAATTAGAAAAGTGTGCAGGTCATCCTTGGGTGGCTACATGGACTTATGTAAATTTGTAAAATATTTTAATTGAAGTAAATTTCATATTTATATTATAGTTGGGCAGACTTAACTCAGAGTTGCCCCTCCCATAAAAATGTGCGTAACTTGTGTATTTGGTGATTATTCCGGCGCATATATAATTAAAAAAGATAAATAAGATGAATGTTATTTCTGATTCATTGTGAACACTTAGAGAATATTGGTTAAGTGTTGAAGTATGCATAGTCCTTGTATTTGAATATTGGTGAAAAGAAAATGTATGGCGGTGCCACACCCGTCTATGTGTGGTCGAAATACTACCACTAGTGTAGGGGTGTGACAGTGTTGGCACTATGGCACTGATTTAGAGCTTTGGCACAGGTGTTGTCCTTGATGGCAACTATTTTTGGTAATAAATCTCAGTTCAAGCTTTCAGAATGAAGAAAAAGACATATACACATGTTCATCTAGACGATGACGCGTATAAACGTGGGTTGTACATGACAGAAGCATGTATATGTTGGATAACTTACCTTTGGTCGGTGGTAGTTAGTCCTTGGTACTTGAACCTATGGTTTTGGACCATGGTACCTCGTCAGAAGTGATGATCCCAAGTATTAGGTTCGTGGTATTGTTCTATTATGGTTTTGGCTCATGGTATTGTGGAAGGTCTAAGACTATAAAAGAGGAAGGAGATCATGTGGCAAAGTATCATCTGAATTATTATTGAATATCTGAAAAAGTGGTAGATCTGGAATACTGGTAATTGGGTTATGGTGCAGATCTAGATCTGAATGAAGGAGGAACCTTAGCGCAAGAGAAGGATAAGTTCTATTCATGGGTCATAATCTTTAAGCTTGAATGATAGTATCTTTGTATGATTTTGGTCTGTTATATGTGGCGCTTGCTTGTTCTATAACACTGATAATCTGGGTTAATTAGCGTTTGAATATCTGAAAGATTTAATTATCCTTTATAGATCTGTACGCAGGTTCAGTGAAGCAAAGGCACGTATACACGCTGGTTCAGTGAATGAAAATGATGTATACGCAGGTTGTTCCAAACACAAAAGCATATGCACACATGTTGCAGGTTATTGAAATAGCGTATATGTTTTGAGTTGTGATCTAGCTACTTCTGTTTATTGCTACTGTGTTCTGGGTTCAGATTTTGGTGTGTGGTCTCTGGTACTGTATTTTGGGTACAATTGTCAGAGAAGTATCTACTTGATTCAGATCTAATTGGTGAAAAGGAGAATGGTTGATGATTGATTGATGTTCATGGATCCAGTCTAAAAATTTATGAAACATGGTCCCTGGAAGAAAGAGAAGGTTGCAGCCTTCCATAGGCTAGCACCTACGTATTAGTATCTAGGCTAGTGCAAGAGCTAAAGGGGGTTGTTGCTCCCTTCTAGGAGATTCTGGAGAATAAGAGAGGGTTGTAGCTCTCTGCAGGTTGCAGCCTGCGTACTGGTAAAGGACTACACCAGTATAGTGTAAAAGAAGTTTCTAATTTAAAAGAAGATAGAGACGAATTGCAGCAGGTGGTTTTCACCCACATTGGGTTTCCACCTTATATCTTGTGTTCTTGTGTGTGATTGTCTTTATGCTCTATTTTACTGCTTCTAGTTACTGGTTATTTGATTCTGAAACATAGATTAACAATCATCATCAGAAAGATAAAGTAAATTTAAAGTTTGCTTTGTATACGCGGGTTTCCTTCTGCATAGTTGCGTACATACGCGGGTTTAATTAACTGAAGTAGCGTATATCAATTGATTTTGAAAAAGGAATATTTGACTTGATAACACTGATTCACCCCCCCTCTCAGTATTATTTCCAACAATTGGTATCAGAGCAGGTCCTTCAGAAGAAGCTTGATCGCTT
>APFE030907033.1:56485-119305 GCA_000404065.3 Pinus taeda | reverse complement strand
TGCCACAATAAAAAAAAACAAATATAACAATCAATTTTTTTATTAATAAAAAATTACAAATTTATTTTTAAAATAAAAATAAAAAATTAAAAATTTTGAAAATTAAAAAATTAAAATTTAACTGGGTTGCCTGTCCCCTTTTAGCCCTTGGCTAGGCAGGGGGTTAATTCTTGGAATAGTCCCACTTCCCAATAGGCTCAGTTGTGCCCTCTTAACCTGGTGCTAGGCTAGGGGTTGATTTCCCTTCTCGCCTGCGCCCTCATGGCCCCCTACTAGGTGGGGGGGAGATTCTGAGCATCGGTACCACCACCAAGCAGGGGGTCAATTCTCGGAATTGTGGCCCTTGCCCAAAAGGGGGTCGAGAGGGCATGGGGGCACTCGCCTCAGCCACTCATTCCATTCTGACCACCAGCCCATCCAGGGCCAAAAAGGGCATGGTTGGCTTGGGTGTCGGTAGCCGAAAGTTCATGGGCATCGCCATGAAATATAAGTTTTCTATTTTAAAAAAAAATCAAAATTTTTATAGTTTTTTTTTTTTTTCTTCTTCTGAGTAAAGTCTATTCTATTTATATTAAAAAGGAAAAAGATATTTACAGAGAGGAGTTAACCTCTGAGAGAGCCATGAATCTCTCTCTGTCAAGAAAACATTTCTGAACTGATATTGTTTTCTGCTCTTACAGCCATATGCCTAACTTGTGAATCTAGAGCAGGAATCCAAAAAAGCTTACAACCAGATTACATAGACGTATCATACTGAAAACTGGACAATTAACCAGACAGCCCAAAATTTCTAGCCTAGATTGCTGACTAGATATCGCCGCGCAGGGCGCCTTGATGTGCATTCAAAAAAACAAACAGGAAAACCAAAAAACAGAGGCCTGCCTGGGAGCTCCAAACGCTGTCTGGTCTTCACCCGGGTTCGTCGTCACCATGATCCTTCTCCTCATCTGAAACACGTTCCCACGTCACCATCAGACCGTCTTGTACATCCGTAGGCTTGACGCCTGGGGGAAGCCTGAGCTGCAAAAGATTGGGATAGGTGTTATCCGACCATTTCTTCGCCTTGTCTGACTGAGCCATGCCGTGCTGAGATCCTGACGTTCCTTGAGCTTTCACTTCCATCCCCTCAGTCATATGGCTAATGCTGTGATCCTCCAGCTGATGCTGGACTGCATTAATCCTGGGAGAGGTAGGTTGGTTCGTAGAAGCAGACTGAGCACTAATGGTATCCTCCTCCTGCGACGAGTCGCCCAGAGGGGTAGGGGAGTGTTCCTCCTTTGAATTCTTAGAGTTGACTTGCTCTTCCTCTTCTTCAGAAAATATAACCGTAACCATGGCCGTGACTGTTGGTTTGTGTAGCCTGCTCTTGAAGCAAAATTTAGCTGTATGAATTGAATTATTGAGCGAAGATTCAGACTCTTCAGAAGCATGGGCGGAAGGGTAAGCCACAGCAAGCGGAGAAATTCGTCGTGGAGGTGACCTACCTCTGCCTCCCATCCCTCCCCTATAACCCACATTTCGGCCCCTTCTTGGAGTAGCTCTGAGTCGGGGCGCCATTTTCAGAGTGAGCGGCGTGCTGGTCCAACTCCCCGACAACGAAGGAAGTCTTGAATACTGAGAATTGGCAATATGCTCGCTAGGTGGAATGCAGACCCCTATGCAGAGCCTTCCCACTGCCAAATTCCGCCCCAAATCGTGCACATTTAACTCAATTATAGACCCGTTTCGCCCCCAAGCCTCTGCCGCAGAAGGAAGTGTGTTTCTAGAGACAGAAAGGGAGTGCGTTGCACTAACCTTCAACCCACATGTAATAGGCCAGGGAGGCTTCTCCTGAGGACGCTTCAGCTTCTTTTGCCAAGCGAACCACCAGGAATCGCCTATGTTTGCAAGCTCAGTCAAATGCCAAACATCAACTGCACCTTCTGTTGTCGATCGGCTCTCCTCTGCACTGTCTGAATACACTCGAACATTCTCCATAATTCCCTGGTTTATTCTTCTTTCCTCCTCTGTCTGCGTACCTATTACCTGCACCTGCATTAAATTCCTTTCAATGCCCATTACCTTGGCACTGTTATCAATTCTAATTTCAATCCTCGCCACCTGCCTCCAGCTGCCTGCGCGTGGCCTCATTGCATGTCTATTAATGGGCATTGAAAACACCCACATCCAGGTTTATAGTTTTTTTTTTGTTATTTAAATTGAATTTAAATTTATTTTTTTTGGTGGTTTGTTACCTATTCTCCTTGTCATAAATAGGGTCACCTGAAGGGGATTTGAACCTGGGTCTCAATTGTTTCAACAATTGCATAATTTTATTTTTTCTCTCTCTTAAAAATCCTACAAATATGAGCTTTTTTTTGTTTTTTTCCATATAAAAATCTAAAAAATGTGATGTTTTAATGTGGTTTTCCCCCTCAAATATGATGTTATAAAACAAATCTTTGAAAAAAAAATAGTTTTTCAGCATAAAAATAATAAAACAACATATTTTCCCCAGATTCCTCTTTAAATGGTCAAAATAGAAGGAAAAATAACCTTTGAAATGCGAAAATTTCTCATTGAATGTATTCTTGATGACAATGTAGCTTCTCCACAAAATGGCTCCAAGCCTTTTAACGAATCCCCTCCAAAAGACTTGAAGTGATGTAAGGAATATTAACAATGAAAGTTATTATATATTTAGTATTATAGGTGTAAATTACCTTTTATTAAATGTGGGATAAAAATAAAATATAAATTATAAAAATTAACTTAATTATCTAGTTAATGTTGAATAGTTTAAGTAAAATATTTATTTTATTTTCGAAGGAATACATTAAAGAAAAATTTGTGTGCTGATTTATAATCGAAATTAGGGTCAAAGTTTTCAAGGAAAATTTTTAGTAGAATGTTTTATAAATGAATTTTAGAGGTAAATTTTGGAGGAAAATATTTCAAACAAAATTTGTGAAGGAAACTTTTTTGGCAAAATTTTTTGTGGGGGGGGACTTTGGAGGGAAATTTTCATTCTCTAAGTTATACATTGCCAATGGGATAGAGTGGATTAGTATCATTCAACATTTTTTGTCAAAAGTCGTGGATTCTTCTAATAGTGAAGTTTCTCTTTCTGTAACATTAATATGTTTATTCACATAACAACTATATTCATATTGATTAATATAACATGAATTCTTTCACTATGAATAGAGTAAAATTTTGTGCTGAGTCCTAATCCTAAGGATTATGAGAGCACTGGTGATAAAGTGGAGGATGAAAATTTTTGAGTAAATAGAGAGTTAAATATTACACTTAGTCCTAATCCTAAGGATTATGAGAGCACTAGTGATGAAGGGGAGGATGAAGAATTTCTTGTAAATAGGAAGTCAAATTTTCCACTTATTCCTAATCATAAGGATTACGAGAGCACCAATGACAAAGGGAAGGATGAAGAATTTTCCGTAGATAGAGAGTTAAATATTCCAGTTAGTCCTAATCTAAAGGATTATAAGAGTACCAATGACAAAGGTGAGGATGGATAATTCCCAGTAAATAGAGATTCAAATATTCCACTTAGTCTTAATCCTAAGGATTATGAGAGCACCGGTGATGAAGGGGAGGATGAAGCATTTCCAGTAAATAAAGAGTCAAATTTTCCACTTAGTCCTAATCTTAAGGATTATGGGAGAACTAATGACGAAGGGGAGGATGAAAATTTTCAAGTAAATAGAGAGTTAAATATTCCAGTTAGTCTTAATCCTAATGTTTATGAGAGCACCAATGATGAAGGGGATGATGAATAATTTCCAGTAAATACAGAGTCAAATTTCCCACTTATTTGTAATCCTGAGGATTATTAGAGTCATATTGATGAATATAATAGGACGTCATTTGCTATAAATAGAAAGTAAAATGTTGTGCTTAGTCCTAATCCTAGGGATTACGAGAACACTGGCGGTGAACGGGAGGATGAAGAATTTCCAGTAAATAAAAAGTTAAATGTTCCAATTAGTCTTAGTCCTAAGGATTATGAGAGCACCAATGACGAAGGGAAGGGTGAAGAATATCCTGTAAATGGAGAGTCAAATTTTCCACTTATTCCTAATCCTAAGGATTAGGAGAGCACCAGTGACAAAGGGGAGGATGATGAATTTCTAGTAAATAGAGAGTCAAATATTTTAGTTAGTCATAATCCGAAGGATTGTGAGAGCATCAACATCGAAGGGGAGGATGAATAATTTCTAGTAAATAGAGAGTCATATATTCCACTTAGTCTTAATCCTAAGGATTATGAGAGCACCAGTGATGAAGGGTAGGATGAAGAAATTTCAGTAAATAAAAAGTCAAATTTTCCACTTAGTCCTAATCTTAAGGATTATGGGAGCACTAATGACAAAGGGGAGGATGAAAATTTTCAAGTAAATAGAGAGTCAAATATTCCACTTAGTCTTAATCCTAAGGATTATGAGAGAACCAGTGATGAAGCGGAGGATGAAGAATTTACAGTAAATAAAGAGTCAAATTTTCCACTTATTCGTAATCCTAAGGATTATGAGAGTCATATTGATGAATATAACAAGAATTATTGCACTATAAATAGAAAGTAAAATGTTGTTCTTAGTCCTAATCGTAAGGATTATGAGAGCACCTGTGACGAAGGGGAGGATGAAGAATTTCCAGTAAATAGAGAGCTAAATATTCCACTTAGTCTTAATCCTAATGATTATGAGAGCACCAATGACAAGGGGAAGGATGAAGAATTTCCAGTAAATAAAGAGTTAAATTTTCCACTTATTCCTAATCCTAAGGATTATGAGAGCACCAGTGATGAAGGGGAGGACGATGAATTTATAGTAAATAGAGAATCATATATTCCAATTAGTCCTAATCCATAGGATTATGAGAGCACCAGTGAGGAAGGGGAGGATAAATAATTTCCAGTAAATAAAGAGTCAGATATTCTAGTTATTCTTAATCCTAAGGATTATGAGAACACCAGTGATGAAGGGTAGGATGAAGAATTACCAGTAAATAAAGAATCAAATTTCCCGCTTAGTCCTAACCTTAAGGATTATGGGAGGACTAGTGACGAAGGGGAGGATGAAAAACGTCAAGTAAGTAGAGAGTCAAATTTTCCACTTTGTCTTAATCCTAAGGATTATGTGAGAACTAGTAACAAAGGAGAGGGCGAATAATTTTCATTAAATAGAAAGTCAAATCTTCCATTTCGTCCTAATCTTAAGGATTATGACAACACCACTGATGAAGGGGAGGATGGAATGTTCTCTCCAAATGATCATTTTAGAGGCACATTTATCGAAAATTCATTTTCTTTGATTTAGGATTTCAAAGGTGGTCATGGCGATGATGAATTTCCTCCAAATGAGGATTTCAAAAGCATGGATAAATATGGTGAATATTTTTTTCCAAGTGTGGATTTCAAAAGCACAGATAATGATAGTAAATAATTTCCTGCAAGTGAGGATGGTAATGAATATTTTCCAAGCTTGAATGATGGTGACAAATTTTCTAACTATGTTCAAAATGATCACAGTAGACGATGATATTCCTCCTAATGATAATGAAAATTCTGATAGAGAGGATAATGAAATGATGGAGATGTTTCAAGAAAATATTATATCTATGAGTAGGAGTAGATTGTTTTGTGTCAATATAAGATATTCCAACTATATAAGGGATAGGACAAAATATCTCATGAGAAGAAGTTTTATCAATGAACTAATTTTAATTGAATGTTGTAAAAGTGATTATTTGAAACATGTGGATTTCAAGGTTGCATTGGAGAAAAGGAAGTGATATTTGTCAATGAATAAAAGCATTTTAAATTCATATTTAGTGGGGTGCATGCAACCTACATTGGTAGGTTATGACTATTATATTGGAAATTTATTTCTCTGTAAAAAGGCTTTCAAAATGTTTTATTCAATTGGTAATCTTTGTATGTCAAGAATACAGGGAAGATTGGAAAAAGATCCAACATTTTATTCAGAAATAAGTCATATGCGAGAGATTGGGCCATTAGAAAATACTATAATGTCATGGATGCAAGACTTGTTTTCAAAGAAAGGAGAATTTATGCCAAATAAAGACACAATACATGTTTTAGATAATTTGTCAAGACGAGAAATCTACAACTTATACAAAGAATATGCAATAGGTGCCGAAGGAGATGGTAATTCTATTACATATCCATATTTTATGAAGATATGGAGGAAAGAATTCAACAATGCCCATATTTTTAAGAAGACAAGGATGGGGGTTTACAATACATGTGCTTCTCTTAAATAAATAAATAAAAAAAGGATAAAAGTCAAGGGGTAGAAATAGGTATGCATTCATAACATTATTTTTAAAAATTGGATAGTTATCAACTATGAAATTGTATTTATTAATAGAATTCTTTTATGTTATATGCAGATTCTATTGTCAAAACACTTCAAAAGCATCATAATCATCAAACAAGTGAAAGGAAAAAGGTGTATAAGCATTAGAAGAAGTGTAATGATAATCAAAATAAATATTTGGATTTGATGATTGATGGTAAGGACTAGAATAAAACACGTCTACTATATTTTGTTTACAAACCAAAATAATTACGAGAGGAAAATTGTATTCAGTTTCACTTGGTCGGTTGTATGGTCTTTGACGGGAAAATGTGGGCAAATTTTTACTTAGGAGCTCCAAATATTCATAATTATGCAAATATGAAAATAACCATAATTTATGATGTGCTTTCTCATTGGTCTGCTAATCATCCTGAAGTTTTGTATTTGCTGTTAGACAACACTAGTCATGAAAACAAAAATCCAATTGTTTTTGGATATCTAAACATGCTTGTTGAATTAGGAATTTTTCAAAACGTAAAGGTTGTTTTCCTTATTGTTGGGCACACTCATGACCATATTAATTAGATGTTTAGTTGTTCTTCAGTAACATTGAGGAGGAAGAATGTTTGAAGTTTTCCATCATTAATTGATTGATTAAGAAATCATACATTCCAGAGCCTACGTTTCACACATTGGAAGAAACTATTGACATGCGAAGGTTTATTATAGGATAACATGGTGAGGATAAATGCATTGAAAAAATTAATGATATTAACTTCCAACATCAATTTCATATAAAAGCAATTGATGGGAAACCACATATATGTGGCAAGAAGTATTCAACTGGTGTAGAATGGGGGTCATCATTAGGTTTAGCATTTTTGAAGTTCATTCAAGATCATCCAATATTCACATAAAATATATAGTTATTACAATCAGTTACGGAAATCCATAATGCATGAAGGCATAAGAGAAATATAAATTATTCTGAATACTTAAAAGAAATTAAAAAAACTATTAGAGATACATATGATTACTTTGATATTCCTGATTCATTTTGGTGGGAATCTTTTTTCAACAATCAAAGTGATATCGTTTCAAGATCAAGAAATCAAGATATAATTTTGAAGACTCCATCCATTTGGCCACAAAATATGCCAAATGAACATTGAGGAAAGAAACATTATTGAACAACAACAATCTTAAGGTATTATTAATTCTTCACAGGTAGAGGAAAGAGAAATGTTTATTGGTTCTAAATTATCATGTGCACAACATGAAGTCATGGAATACTCTTATAAGGGTTATGTGTGCGATGTTAAGGATGGTTTTAGAATCACAGTGTTAGTAGATAGAGATCCACATGGCTATCAATTTTTGTTGTCAAGGTTGTAAATGGCATTAATGAAACTTAGTATATTACAACAATTTAAGTACATTGGTATGCCACAAATACACACTCATTCAATGGTGTGTAAAAGCTAGAGATGGTACCTAATAAACAAATTGGTAGAAAGAAAAAAGGAAAGGGTACAAATATAAATTGTCACTGCATAGAGCTATTAAAATTGGAGGATGTTGACATATTTATTTATGCCTTCAATTTAACAAAGAGAGGAACTCTTTGCTTCAGGTCCATAGAGATTATGAAGAGGTTGCTACCAAAAGAAACAGTGTTAAGATGTGAGTCCGTTAAACCCATTTGTCTATCTAGGAGACCTCTGAAACCTAAAATAGTGGGCATGCATGTTGACCTAGATGGGGCACTAGTTGATGAAAGAGAAGAATATGTGTCATCTTCATTTGCATCTGGTCATTCGTTTGAAGATATTGTAGATTTTGATGGTGGGCCAGAACCTATGAGTGATTTTAAATAAATTTTCTAAGACATTTTATGTAAATGATATTTTCATGGTAATTTGAAATATATATTTTAATTTACATGTGATCTTATATGAATCTATGAGTCATTTTTATGTTTGTTGGATTATATGTTCCACAATGCAATAATAACATAGAGAAATAATTTATGTTTCATTCAATCTACGAGTATTGATATTTTGTTTCATAGTAAAAAAAAATTAGAAATTAACATTGAATTTTTCAATTAGATAGTTATATTTTCACTATATTACTTATTGCTATCATTTGATATAGCATAATTTTAATAAAATGTTGCAATTTTAATGCCCCATTAAAAGGATATACTTCGTTTTGATGGTTGATTTTTAAGCTTTTGTTGCAATGGGATAAGATCCTTTATGCTAAGATTTGAAAAGATTTATACATTTAGCCTATAAAATAAAAATTACTCTTGGAATAATGCATCTTTCATTCAAATATTTATTTTTAAAGGTTTTTTTAGTCATATAATTTTTCCATAATTTTATTTTTGAAATATGTTGAAAACTTAACGTTTATATTTCCATGGCTGAAAATTTGTCAAAATCTTAAAGTTTTTCTGAGTTGTGATATTTTATCTTTAATACTATGGTTGAAAATAGTTAGAATTTTAGGGTTTTTTAGAGTCATGATATTTTATCTTTAATGACATGGATGAAAATCGTTGTAAATTTAAAGCTTTTCAGAGACATGGATTCCTGATGTTTTATCTTTAACTCCATTGCTAAAACATGTGATTTTTTTTTTGTTCTAACATCAACACTTTTCGTTTTTAGGGTGTTTTTTCATCTTTTTATTTAGTTTATACTGACATTTCTCAAAATGTTGAAATTTTACCTTGAAAAAAAAAGTGTTGATGCAACATTAACACTTTCCCTTTTCGGGTTGTTTTTCTGTGTTTTTCTCAAGTTTTTTTGGCTAGAGTTCTTATTTTGAGGAAACAGTTCTTGTTTGATTGGAAACTATGTTGCCAAACATAGTCAATCTAAACAAACAATGTTTAAATAATTAATCATAGTCAAACTTAGTGAATCAAATGTTTACCATGGTCAACCTTGTTCACCTATAGTCATCTTAAGTCAACAAAGAGAGGAACTCTTTGCTTCAGGTCCATAGAGATTATGAAGAGGTTGCTACCAAAAGAAACAGTGTTAAGATGTGAGTCCGTTAAACCCATTTGTCTATCTAGGAGACCTCTGAAACCTAAAATAGTGGGCATGCATGTTGACCTAGATGGGGCACTAGTTGATGAAAGAGAAGAATATGTGTCATCTTCATTTGCATCTGGTCATTCGTTTGAAGATATTGTAGATTTTGATGGTGGGCCAGAACCTATGAGTGATTTTAAATAAATTTTCTAAGACATTTTATGTAAATGATATTTTCATGGTAATTTGAAATATATATTTTAATTTACATGTGATCTTATATGAATCTATGAGTCATTTTTATGTTTGTTGGATTATATGTTCCACAATGCAATAATAACATAGAGAAATAATTTATGTTTCATTCAATCTACGAGTATTGATATTTTGTTTCATAGTAAAAAAAAATTAGAAATTAACATTGAATTTTTCAATTAGATAGTTATATTTTCACTATATTACTTATTGCTATCATTTGATATAGCATAATTTTAATAAAATGTTGCAATTTTAATGCCCCATTAAAAGGATATACTTCGTTTTGATGGTTGATTTTTAAGCTTTTGTTGCAATGGGATAAGATCCTTTATGCTAAGATTTGAAAAGATTTATACATTTAGCCTATAAAATAAAAATTACTCTTGGAATAATGCATCTTTCATTCAAATATTTATTTTTAAAGGTTTTTTTAGTCATATAATTTTTCCATAATTTTATTTTTGAAATATGTTGAAAACTTAACGTTTATATTTCCATGGCTGAAAATTTGTCAAAATCTTAAAGTTTTTCTGAGTTGTGATATTTTATCTTTAATACTATGGTTGAAAATAGTTAGAATTTTAGGGTTTTTTAGAGTCATGATATTTTATCTTTAATGACATGGATGAAAATCGTTGTAAATTTAAAGCTTTTCAGAGACATGGATTCCTGATGTTTTATCTTTAACTCCATTGCTAAAACATGTGATTTTTTTTTTGTTCTAACATCAACACTTTTCGTTTTTAGGGTGTTTTTTCATCTTTTTATTTAGTTTATACTGACATTTCTCAAAATGTTGAAATTTTACCTTGAAAAAAAAAGTGTTGATGCAACATTAACACTTTCCCTTTTCGGGTTGTTTTTCTGTGTTTTTCTCAAGTTTTTTTGGCTAGAGTTCTTATTTTGAGGAAACAGTTCTTGTTTGATTGGAAACTATGTTGCCAAACATAGTCAATCTAAACAAACAATGTTTAAATAATTAATCATAGTCAAACTTAGTGAATCAAATGTTTACCATGGTCAACCTTGTTCACCTATAGTCATCTTAAGTCAACTTAGTAGACCATTTTCAACTATAGTCAACCATAGTCAACCTCACTCAGTGATAGTCGAGGTTTAAATTTATTAAATAATTAGAATATTATTAATAAGGTTGACTATTAATAATATTAATATTAATAAAAAGGTTAAAAATATTATTAATAATATTAATATTACTACCAAGGTAAAGTATTATAATATTAATAATGATAGCGACCATTTTGGGGTCCAACAAAATTAATTCTCTCTGTTTATTCGATATTGGACTTATGGGTTATAGGCTCATGAAACTAGGCTCATTTTGCCTTTGCAGTAATGGAACTCGCTATCTTCTCCAAGTCCACCTTGAGATCTTGTTTTATCCCAAGATTTCATTGCTCCAAGCACTGGCCAATAGAGAAAATTTTAAGGGCTAATATTCATAGGTGAGCTAACTTTTCATGTTTTTTTCCAAAAAGAAAATTTGGCAATTTCCGATTCACCCAAATTTTATAATACGAAACTTTTTTATTCTAAAAATTGCCAAAATTTTATATAGACTAATATAATCAATAGAAATTTAATATTTTTACAAAATATAATCAAGCATTTTACAATTTTCATATTAGAGACTAGCAAAGATTCGCCAAGATTTCAAGTAAACTTCCATCCTTAAAATTTTCCGAATAACCAAAACAACACATAGAACCCTGGTCTAAGAACCAAGGGAGAAAACCTTGTCTCATATCAACACTGAGACTTAAGAAGTCATGGTCCCTCTCTGCTTTACCATAAACTCCTGAAAACTCCACTATCACCCTCAAATCCTATCTTGAGACGGGATCTCGGCCTCCGACTTGCTATGCCTATTAGGCTTTTGCTACACCCCATGTCCCTAAGGTCCTGAGAGACAGTACAACAGATGCCAAGAAATTTCCCAAAACATTGGGTCATGTTAAACGATAAATCGACCAATACAGCCTCAAATCAAACCTCTTAGCCTCCACAAGCCACGTTTCCTCCCGACATCTCGTTGCCTCAAGAGATGTAAAACCAGATGAAGAGATGTTTGTTAGTTGGAAAAAGTTATGTTGGCGATTTAGAACTTGAGAGTCGAGTCATCATTGATCCTAACAATGATCAATGATGGATCTTTTTGCTCCAAATGTGTGCTTTGATTCTCCATTCTTGTTGAAGTCACTCTCATTGCAAATTCGAACCTTCAACTCTCTATACTCTCACTCATACCTCTCTCCACTCGCACATACAAATATAGCAAACATGCTTTTCACACACAACGGTAGCAACAAAATAGGGGTTCGACATTAATATTAATATTTATGTCGATAGGTGTCCCCCTATTAGAATTGATCGCTTTAATCATTTCCCTAATTAGTTTTTTTGATCGGATGGTCTAAATTGAAAGATGCCAATATATTCTTGTTGTCACGAGTCCATCAACTAATGGAATTAAAAGCGATAACTGCCTTGCATATCTAAATCACATGTTTCTACCATGCTTGAATCAATTTTTACAACACATGATTAAAAATTTATTGTACCTATTGTTGATAGTCACATATGTTAATTAGCGAAAAGTGAATTAATTTTTTTTATGAAACATGCATTGCAACCTGGATTGATTTTGAAACTTATAACTATTCACATTCTCAAATGTATTTTTGTTCAACTAGTTGTTAAGCATTTTGTTGTTTTTATGTACTCCATTACCTGAGGGGTTTCTTGAACAAATGTATGCTTGTTCAACCAGTTGTCAAGCGTTTTGTTGTTTTTATCCACTCCATTACCTGAGTGGTTTTTTATGCATGCCATTCGAAGGTATGCCCACTTGAGAGATAGCTATAGTGGATGGAATATTAATTTATTAAATTATCCATGTTGTCATGGCTTGAATTGTTATTGCAAAAAAAAAAGCCACATTTTTTGCTACATCCAACTAATTTCGACTCCCTTCTGTAACTTATCCCCCTTATCAAACAAATATATGATAATTAATCAATAATAAATAGGTTTTCATTATTATCTAGATAGTATAAATAAGTATTAAATAGTAGTGTTAAATTATGACACAGAGAAACTATAATCCTGTACTAAATTGTTAATCTATGCAAAAATCAACATAATAGTTATCAATGTTGGTTGGTGTATTCAACACTTAAGTTAATGTTTTCATTATACCAATGTATTCAATACTTTCGGTTAACCATGTAGATATGGGCTTATTAGAATTCTTATACAATAATACAACCCCGGGGTTCTCATTATACAACTAACAGTATACAGAATCAAGGGTTATTAAATTATTTTGATAGAGTGGTTAATATATTAAATTATTACACTATAATTTTAAACCTATTAAATTATTTTTTTATACTATATTATTTTATTAAATTATATTTTGTTATAGTATTAAATTATTTTATTAATTAACATATCTTTGAATATAATTAATTAAAAACATTTATTGAAAAATGCTTGAATTAATATATTAAATTCATTAATAATAATATTAGCTTATTTATTTGTTAACATTTATATATTGATATATTGATTAAAGTAATAATACATAATTAAAAAATACTTAATACATAATTAGAATAGTGAAACACATTAGTCAAACATAGTCAAATATTAGTACATTCACATTTGGTCAACCTATGTTTATGTTAGTTGACAATAGAGAACCTTAATTCACTCATAGTTATCTTCAATCACTATAGAATCAATCAATTAATTAAAAACTTACTTAAAATATTAGTGTTAATAATTTATTAATTTATTAATAATTAATTTGAGCCTTAATTAATTTATTAAATATCAGTATTAATAATTAATTAACACTAATAAATTAACTAAATTTCAATGTTAACCCATTATCTGATGTTTTAATTAATTAAATTTCAATGTTAACGCATTATACATGAATATTTTAACTAATATTTTAATTAAATTAAAAAATTAATGAAAATGGATTTAAACATTAAATTTTTACTTAAAACATTAAATAGCATATTTAATAACATTAATTAAAACTTTTAAATAATAGTAATATTAATTAATAATACGATTAATGTATTAGCATTGATATATTAATTAAGGCATTAATACACAATTAAAAGGAAAATTATTTAGTACATAATTATTATAGTTAATTACATTAGTCAAACATAGCCAAATATGACCACATTCAAACTTAGTCAATCTTATATTTACCACAATAATCAACCTTGCTTACTCAAAATAGTCCTTAGTCAATATAAGATTAATTAATTAATTAATTAAAACAATAATTAACATTAATTAATCAAAACATTAACTTTCATAAAATTAATTGAAACATTAAAATGTTTAATAAGATTAATTATATTATTATTCATATTGATTGTATTATTGTCTAATCCCAACAATTTATAATATTAATACCATAGGTTTCCTTTAGAAAAATAATATTACTAATATTACTAATCACAATAAATTTTTGAAATTGTAAACTTAATAACATTAATATTTCCGATCTTACACTTCTTTGATCCATAATGTTTAGAGAGAAAATTATTTGATGTGATTTCTCTAGAAAATTCTCTCTCAACATTAATATTATTAATAACATTTAAATTTTAGTATTAAATTTATCAACATTTAATTAATAATATTAATGACATTAATGTTATTACTATAAATAATATTAATATTTATTAATATTAATAGTATTTAGTACTAAATAATAATAATGAATTTTAACTTATTAATATGGTTTATTACTATTACTACTATTATTATTATTCTTTTAATTTATTTATATTATTCATATTAATATTAATTAAAATAACTTTTATTATTAGTATATTAACATTAATAACTTTTTAATATTATTTATTAATATTAATTTTAATATTATTATTAATATTGATGTTAATATTAATTTGAATTTTAATAGTAATTTTTAACTGTTGTTGTTGTTGTTGTTGTTTGATTGATAAGTGGGTGAATCCTGAAAATCACGCTTACCCTGTGGCTGAGAGGCCACAACTTAGGGGCATCTAAGCCGTCAAAGTAACCTGGGGACTGCACCCGGCCTAAGCTGCACCAGTGGAAACCATGCTGGATTTTTGGTATCAGTGAGACTAAAACCGATGACCTTTGCTTACAGAGCACCTTAATAGCGCGCTCCTTTACCGACTATTCTAAATCTCTTTGATTATTATTATTATTATTATTATTTTAATTAATTGATATTATTAATAATTATCTATTATTAATAATAATTTTAATTATAAAAGTTTTAATATTAATACATAATATTGACATTAATATTAACTTAAGATTAATACTAAATTAATATATTTATCTGAATTAATTATTAATATTATATATTAACTAATATGAATATGAAATATTAAATTACTTTTAATTTATAAATTTATAAAATTTAATTTTAATTTTAATATTAAGTATTAATGTTGATGATGATGAAGATGATGATTAACGTCCACTACGGCTCATGTGGTTTATCAGACCTTAAGAAAAGACAGTATAATTGTCATTCTTCAAAATTTTGTTTCTGTGATTAAGGAGAAAGGAAAGAAGCACTACAAGATCTCTATGGTTTGGTTGTCTTAATAAGTCAAGAAGATTGGAGGTGTGGCTAATGATAGGGAATTGAGAGCTGATGTGGGCAAGAGCTAGGCAGTCTAAAAAGGAAGTGCTTTTCATCTTCCACCTTCTTTCTATCACAAATATGATAGATTTTATCGTCCTAAGGAGTCTTGGGAGTAGACCACTGCCCGGTCTCACTGCTAAGCTCATGAGAGTTAGTTCTTATCCTGACGATATTCATTTTCTTCTTAGTGCTAGTTAACATAGAGAGATAATTCTCGTTATCAAGGGTGGGGTTGATCACCTCCTTATAGCACCTTAGCTTCCTTTTACCTTCCAACTCCTTAGCATCTGACATCTTGTCCTTAAAATTTGAGGTAGTAGTATCTTTGATACTATCCTTGCTTCCCATGATGATCTCTTCCTTAAACCCCCAAAGGTTGAGCCAAGATATCATTATTAATAGCATCATTGATAATTACGAATAACAATATTAATAACATTATTACTATAAATAATATTAAATATTGATAAATAATACTAACAACATTTAGTATTAATAATAATAATAATTAATCTATTAATATTAATATTATTATTTTAATTTATTAATATTAATTAATATATATTCTAATATTAATATCATTAACATTAATAACATTAAATATTAATTAGTTTTTAATATTACTTATTTTAAGTAATTTTAATATTAGTTATTAATTGAAAATGAATATTAATATTATATTTATTATTATTATATTTTAAATATTAATTTTAATATTAATTATTAATATTAATGACATTAAATAATATTAAATAATTATGATTAATTTTGGTCAAACGTTGAATTGTGACAAAGATTTTCTCAATATAAAAATCAACCATGTTCAATCATTATCAATTATGGTCAATCATGGTCAACCATTGTCAAATATCACATTGTGGCAAAAATTGTCTTGATATGAAAATCAACCATGGTCATCGATCCTCGACAATGGTCAACGATGGTCAATCATGCTCAACCATGGTCAACCATTGTCAATCATGGTCAACCATGGTCACTAATCATAGTCACATTGTGATGAAGATTGTATCTTCGTCCAACATCATATTATGACAACGATGGTCATCCATGGTCAGCCATGGTCCAACTTTGCATTGTGATAAAGAGTGTCTCACTACAAAAATCAACCATGTTCAACCATAGTCCAACATCACATTGTGACAAAGATTCTCTCAATATGAAAATTACTCATAATCAACCAAGGTCCAACGTGACAGGGTGACAAAGATTGTGTTAATATGAAAATCAACCATGGTCAACAATGGTCAACCATGTTTATTTTAGGGTTTATATACCTTAGGTTTATAATACTAAACCCTTGGGTTTAATATTATTCCCTTCGGTTTATAATCCCTTGGGTTGTTAGTGTTAATCCCTTGCATTTATTAGTCCATTTGGTTTATAATATCAATCCCTTGGGTTTATTAGTCTAAGGGTTCATATTCTTAGGGTATAATATTATTTACATGGTTTATAAAATTAATCCTAGGGTTTAATAGAAATCCCTTGGGTTTATAATCATGGTCAACCATGGTCCAATGTCACATTGTGACAATGATTGTCTCAATATGAAAATCAACCATGTTCAACCATCATCATTCATGGTCAACCATGGTCCAACAACACATTCTAACAAAGATTGTCTCAATATGAAAATCAATCATGGTCAACCATATTCAATCATGGTCAACCATCTTCAACCATGGTCAAATTTCACATTGTGACAAAGATTATCTCAAAATGAAAATAAATCATGTTCAATCATGGTTAATGATCATCAATAGCCATGGTCACGTTCTAACAAAGATTGTCTTATGGTCCAAAGTCACATTGTCACAACCATGGCCAACCATGGCTGAATGTCGCATTGTGACAAAGCTTGTCAATATTAAAATCAACCATGGTCCAACGTCACATTGTGATAAAGATTCATTCAACATGAAAATCAATCATGGTCAACCATGGTCTAACATTGCATTGTGAGAAATATTGTCTTAATATGAAAATCAACCATGGTTAACCATGTTTGTTGTAGGGTTTATAATATTTATATTAGGGTTTATATACATCAGGTTTACAATATTAATTCTTTGTATTTTCATTATTAATCCATTTTTTATTAATGCCTTGTGTTTATAATATCAATCCCTTGGGTTTATTAATCTAAGGGTTCATATTCCTAGGGTAGAATATTATGATAGGGTTTATATATTAATCCTAAGGTTTAATATAAATCCCTTGTGTTTATAATCCATTCAGTTTATAATATAAATTCTTTGGGTTTATATTAATCATAAGGTTTATATTCATAGGGTTTAATATTAAGCCTAGGGTTTACGATATTAATCCCCTAGGTTTATGAGTTTTAGGGTTTATATTCCTAAGGTATAATATTACTTTATTATGTTTAAAATTATTCCCTTAGCTTTATAATATTAATCCCTTGGGTTTAAAATTATTCCCCTAGGTTTATAATCCATTGAATTTATAATATTAATCCCTTAGGTTTATAAATTTCTAGGGTTTAATACTAAACCTATGGTTTACAATATTAATCTCTTCATTTTATTAGTTTTAGGAGATGGTCCAACGTCGCATTATGACAAAGCTTGTCAATATTAAAATCAACCATGGTCAACTGTGGTCAATCATGGTCAATTATGGTCCAACGCCACGTTGTGACAAAGATTCTTTCAATATGAAAATCAATCATGGTCTAACATTACATTTGACAAATATTGTCTCAATATGAAAATCAACCATGGTCAACCATGTTTGTTTTAGGGTTTATAATATTTATCTTATGGTTTATATACCTTGGCCTTACAATATTAATCCTTTGTATTTTTAGTATTAATCCCTTTTTCTTATTAATGTCTTGTGTTTATCATATCAATGCCTTGGGTTTATTAATCCAAGGGTTCATATTCTTAAAGTAAAATATTATGATAGGGTTTATATATTAATCGAGAGGTTTAATATAAATCTCTTGGGTTTATATTATAAATTCTTAGGGTTTATAATTAATCATAGGGTATATTCCTAGGGTTTAATATTAAGCCTAGGGTTTACAATATTAATCCCTTGGGTTTATAAGTTTTAGAGTTTATATCCCTAGGGTTTAATATTATTCCCTTGGGTTTATGAGTTTTATGATTTATATTCCTAGGGTTTAATATTATTCCCTTGGGTTTAAAACTATTTCCTTAGGTTTATAATATTAATCCTTTGGGTTTAAAATTATTCCTCTTTGTTTATAATCCATTGAGTTTATAATATTAATCCCTTAGGTTTATAGATTCCTAGGGTTTAATATTAAGCTTAGGGTTCACAATATTAATCCCTTGGGTTTATTAGTTTTAGGGTTTATATTCCTAGAATTTAATATTAATCGTAGGCTCAAATGTTATTCCCTTGGGTTTTTAGTCCCTTTCGTTTTTAATATTAATCCAATGGGTTTATTAATTTCTTAGGTTTATAATATTGATCTTAAGGTTTCTAATATTAATCATAAAGTTTATATTCTAAGGGATTAATATTAAGCATATGGTTTATAATATTAATCCCTTTAGTTCATAATCGTTTGGGTTTATAATATAAATTTGTTAGGTTCATCAATCTTAGAATTTATGTTTCTAGGATTTAATATTAAATCTAATGTTTATTGTTATGTAAACCATGGACCAAAGTCACATTGTGACAAAGATTGTCAATATTAAAATCAATCATGGTCAACCATGGTCCAATGTCACATTGTGACAATGATTATTTTAGTATGAAAATTAGTCATGGTAAACCATGGTCCAACATTGCATTGTGACAAATATCATCTCAATATGAAAATCAAACATGGTCAACCATGTTTGTTCTAGGGTTTATAATATTTACCTTAAGGTTTATATACCTTGGGTTTACAATATTGATCCTTTGGGTTTTTCAGTTTTTAGTATTAATTCCTTGCTTTTATTAGTGCCTTTGGTTTATAATATCAACCCCTTGGGTTTATTAATCTAAAGGTTCATATTCTTATGGTATAATATTAGGATAGGGTTTATATATTAATCCTAAAGTTTAATATAAATCCATTGGGTTTATAATATTAATCATAGGGTTTAATATTAACCTAGGGTTTACAATATTAATCCCTTGGGTATATTAGTTTGAGGGTTTATATTTCTAAGGTTTAATATTATTCCCTTGGGTTTAAAATTATTCCCTTTGGTTTATAATATTAATCGCTTGGGTTTAAAATTATTCTCTTAGGTTTATACTATTAATCCCTTGGATTTATATTAATCCCTTAGGTTTATAAATTCCTTGGATTTATAGTATTAATCTCTTGGTTTTATAATATTAATCCTAAGGTTTATAATATTAATTTTAGGGTTTATATTCCTACAGTTCAATATTAATCCTAGGCTCTAATGTTATTCCCTTTGGTTTATAATCCCTCTGGTTTTTAATATTAATCCAATGGGTTTATTAATCTCTTAGGTTTATAATATTAATCCTAGGGTTTCTAATATTAATCATAGTGTTTATATTCTGAAGGTTTAATATTAATCCTATGGTTTATAATATTAATATTAGGATTTAATATTAATCCCTTTAGCTATAATCCCTTGGGTTTATATTATTAATCCCTTAGGTTTATTAATCTTAGGGATTAGGTTCCTAGGATTTAATATTAATTCTCAGGTTTAATGTTATTCCCTTGTATTTAAAATTCTTTGGGTTTTTAATATTAAATGCTTAGGAGTGTTAACATTAATGCCTTGTGTTTATAATATCAATCCCTTGGGTTAATTAAACTAAGGGTTCATATTCCTATAGTAGAATATTACGATAGGGTTTATATATTACTCTTAAGGTTTAATATAAATCCCTTGGGTTTATAATCCATTGGATTTATAATATAAATCCATAGGGTTTATAATATTAATCATAGTGTTTGTATTCCTAGGGTTTAATATTAACTCTCTAGTTTACAATATTAATCCCTTGGGTTTATAAGTTTTAGGGTTTACTATTATTCCTTTCAGTTTAAAATTATTCCCTTAAGTTTATAATATTAATCCCCTGGCTTTAAAATTATTCCCCTAAGTTTATAATCCATTGAGTTTATATTAACAATCCCTTAGCTTTATAAATTCCTAGGGTTTACATTCCTATGGTTTAATATTAAACCTTGGGTTTATAATATTAATCCCTTGGGTTTATTAGTTTTATAATTTGTATTCCTAGGGTTTAATGTTATTCCCTTGGGTTTAAAATTATTCCCTTAGGTTTTTCATATTATTCCCTTGGGTTTAAATTTATTCCTTAGATTTATAATATTAATCCCTTAGGTTTATAAATTCCTTGGATTTATAGTTTTAACCTCTTAGGTTTATAATATTAATCTTAAGGTCTATAATATTATTATTAGGGTTTATATTCCTAATGTTATGTACCTAGGGGGGGTAATATGGGGTACCGAGGGAGGTACCCAAGGTAATAATATGGGCCAAAGTAATAAATAAGGTGGTTAACCCATGTCATGTAAGGGACCACAAGTAGTTAAGAATAATGTAATGGGCCCATGGTATTAGTTGATGGTATGAGTAAACCATGGTAATGATGCATGGTATTGTATGTATGAGGCCTATATAGAGGCTAGAGACTCCACATGGAGGGACAGGAAGAAAAATAGTCTTGTATGAACAAGCATATAGCTTGTGGAGTATTCTCCTTCCTTAAGGAGTGAATGTATGGTGTTGCCCTACCTTAAGGGTTTGATCAATAAAGCATTTCTATCTTATTTCTTGGGTTTATTTGCATAATCTTATATTTTCATATGAGATCTATAATATCTTGGGTTAGATCTACAACAAGTGGTATCAGAGCTATATGTTTCTGGGTTAGATCTACAACAAGTGGTATCAGAGCTACAACAAGTGGTATCAGAGCACTTTCTTGGGCACAAAAATGGAATTTTTTTTTACTTTTTTGCAGGATTTCAAGGGCGGCGAGTTTGCAGATCAGATCTGTATGTTTTGGTTCAAGAACTGAAAAATATGATTGCAGATCTGTATTCCTTTTGAAAAAATAGCCGATTTCAAAAAAAAAATTGGTCAAATCGGAGTCCGGATGAAGGAGATATCGCTAATCTAAAAATCAGTGGGGTTGCAGCTAATTTTTCCGGGAAGCGCATTTGCGGCACAAATCTAGACGTTCTGGTGCAAGATCTGCAAGATCTAATTGCAGATCTAGAATCTTTGTGAAAAAACATCCAATTTCAAAAAAAAAATCAGGCGAATCGGAGTCCGGATGAGGGAGATATCGCTGATTTAAAATCAGCACTTTTTTCAGAAATTTTCGGTGACGGCGGGAGAGTAGCACCGCAGATCTGGAATTCTAGTGCTGGGATCAGGATTTCTATCACATGGGTAGATGCAGAATGGTTGTTACATTTCCAAAAATAGGTTATAGTAGATATTCTGAGCAATATTGACGAAACTGTGACATTTTAAAATTTTCGCCAAATAAGTGAATTGTTTTCCAAACCTTCATGGCTTCTAGCAAGGCATCTTTTACAGGGAATGATAATGGTTCTACTATTGAAGAACACATAAATGGATACAGGAGGATATTTAGAAATAATTGGAAATGGATAGCAACGGCTAGTTTTAAAGATGAGGCAGCCACATGGTGGGGATTACTTAACCAAAAGAAGTGTCTCAACCTGCCCGATGAAAAATTTGAAAAATTACTTTTAGACAGATGGTCTCATGCCAGAAAACAAGATAAGGAGAAACATGTGGGTCTATTTCCAACTGGTATATTGCAGGTTCATGAATTGATTCAGAAAGAGAAGATCATTGTTTCTATAAATCCTAGTTGCAAGCATAATTTCATCAATGTTAATTTGGCAAAAAAATTACAAGTTCCAACAAAAAACATTGAAAGTATACAAGTTGATGATGAGAATGTTCAAATGTACAAGGATTTGAAGATTTCAATGGATAAGTATGTGTTGCATAGTGATTTTTATGCTTCAAATATGGATAACATAGATGTTGTTTTGGGATACCCTTGGATGGAATCAGTAGGTACTATCAATATTAATGTCCAGAAGAAATTCCTGAAGCTCTGGTATAAAAAGAAGAAAATTACATTACAGGATATTTCCACTAATAAACAGATAGAGTCCAAGGAGGCTGAAGCAGAAGATGTTCCAGGGTCTGACATATCAGATGATGAGCAGTTGATGGTCGACAATCAGACACAAACAGAGGTTGAAGCGGAAAAGGTTACAGGTGCTGATACATCAGAGGAGGACTCAGTGGTTGAAGTCATATTAGAAAAGAAGACACCACAACAGGCACCTCAACAGGGTGAATTAAAGAAGACGACACCGTGGGTTAAAACTTCAACATATCATCACCCACATCACCCCGCAAGACAACCATCAAGATGGCAACCAATTAGTCACAAGAACAACAACCCCCACAAGATAGATAAGGAGAAGCGAAGAGCCACCTACTACACATCAACACAAAAGAGCTACCACGATCAACTTCCATCTCAAGCGAGCGAGGCACCAACGAGCTCGAGGGTTCACCTTTCTCTTGGATGGCTAGATGCACGTGCTTGGTATCAATGGACTACTCAAAACATGGTATTGATGCATGGTATTGTATGTATGAGGCTTATATAGAGGCTAGAGACTCCACATGGAGGGACATGAAGAGAAGTATTCTTGTATGAATGGGTTGTGGAGTGTTCTCCTTCCTTAAGGAGTGAATGTATGGTGTTGCCCTACCTTAAGGGTTTGAGATCAATAAAGAATCATTTCTATCTATTTCTATCTTGTTATTCTTGGGTTATTTCTGTTATCACATATTTCTGGTTTAGATCTACAACAAGTGGTATCAGAGCTACAACATACTCTCCTTGTTCATCCAATTCATCGTCATGTCATTTCTGTTCATGTACCTATGTCTGTAATCACTCATGACGAGACAACATCAAATCCATAAACCTCCTAGTCTACCATGATGCATGATCATTCGCTTTTGTATGCAGGTGACCAAGAGAGAGGACAAGGCTACTAAACTGCATGAGGCGAGCTACGAGTTGGGATGTGAACTTCGGGCACCGCTGGTGAAAATTGTGCAGAGGTCACTAGGAGACTGAGATGGACAATCAGGATCGGCAGTGACTATTTGTGGGATCTAGCTCGATTGGAGGGAAGATCTACGCAATTTCTAGGGTGAAGTAGTTTGTACAGTCGAGGTCCTTGGCAGCAAAAATTGTGCAATTCTTGGAGGGAGCTAGCAGTGGGTTGCGGGATGGTTTGGCAGCAAAAACTGTGCAACTCCTGGAGGGAGATGGCAGTGAGTTGCAGGGTTTGTTGGAGACAAAAATTATGCAATTGCTAGGAGGGTGACCTACTGACCACCTCTACGGAGTTTCTGAGTAGAGCTGGATGTTGCACTGCTGAGGGGCTTGCTTAGAAATCTGCGCAGTTTTTTGGGTGAGCAGTCGATCAGCTTACTGGTGACTGGCTGGAAAAGCTACGCAATCCTAGAGGGGAGACAGGGACAGACATTCGGTGTCTTTTTGACCTACCTGCATAGTTTTCTTAGTCAGCAGAGTGGGTAAGTTCTACATCTTCTACACAATTTTTTAGGGGAGTGAGTCCCGAGGTGACTACCCGGTTAAAATCTCAGGTTGACTAGCAAGAGAGCTGGATGATCAGTTTGCAGTCATGCAAATTGAAATGGCTTGTTGGACACTTCTACATTGTTCTGGGTGACATCTGACTGAGTCGATTTCAAGGTGGAGGTTTGGCTGTTAGAGGGTGATTTGGTTGTCAGGACTTCAGCAAAATGACTAAGTGTGTGAGTAAGTGAATTTGTGCATACGCGAACATTGTGAACACACACTCACCATAACTTGAAGACAAGACACCTCAAACCTTCAAGACAACATATGCTCAACATGATTGACCGACTGTGCGAGTGACAAGCATGACGCTGGTGATGGATCGTTAAATGACCACGACAATGCTTGTGCGACAGTGCATACAACATTTTGTGTGAGTTTGATAGATGTGTACATGGCGAACACAACTCAAACATAACCTTCAACATCACCAGGATGAGGTCGCAAGCATGACATATAAATCAACATGCGGAAGATGATAATTTGTTGAACAAGTGAAAAGAAGAAAGACATGTAGAAGGGACACATGAGATGACTTTTTGTGATTTCACACATGCATGTTACTGAGGACAGGATGATATGACAATTACAAAAAGTCTTGCAAATGCAACTAAGAGGCGTACTTTAGAATATGTTCTTTACTTACCATACTTACCCTCAAGATGATCATGCATTTTGCAGAGTTTGCATGTGGTCCTGATCTTTTCCATTACCTGGTTCCTCGGTCCTTCTCCTCAACTCCTTGGAAGTGATTCCAACATGTCACATTTTCCTGTAGTCATTGAGAGGTAGGCCTACACGATTTTAGCAGACAGTGACTGCTAGAATGAGGCCCTGGGAGGCCCTTCTACATAGTTTCTACATGCAAGACAAACAAGACAACTTGGACAACACTGCACAGTTTTGAGGCTCAAGGCACTACTTCAGGAGAGGGATCCCGGGAGGACACCATTGCACAATTTTTGAGTGCAGTGCAGCTGGAATGCTCTGCGCATTTCTAGATAGTAGTGTTGGTTTGGGCCTCTACGGGTTGCAGAGTTTCAATGGGCAAGGGATTTTGGTGTATTTGCACACTGTGAGGTTTCAACAGGCAAGGAAGGAAGCTTGATGGTTGCAGAAACAAAGCGCATAATTTCAGGAAGCTGGATGAGGATAGGTTGCTTGGGAAAATGGCTAAGTGTGAGATCAATGAAACATATGCAAACAATGATAGGACTCAATTGTGATCGCATAAGGACACTTAGTGACACAACATAGACCACTAGAATGCATAGGACATACTTTGCCTGATGCAACAACCTTTATGACATGAGTGCATGAGGTGAGTGTGAAACATGTCTATGTGATGACAACCACTCATACACACATAATTCCCTTGAAGTAAGACAACATTCCCAATCCCTATGCCCAAATATGACACATGTTGCATGAAGATAAGAACACATACAACTCTTAAGATCAAGGAGGGGAGCTTGAAATCATCAGCTTACCAACAAGCGACCAAGGACAATCAATCGCAGGATCCGAGGTAGGCTCCAAAAACAGAATGCGAGCCAAAATTTTGGAGGGTGGTTGGAGCCGCTACAACAGAATCCACTTGCTTATCCGACCACCAAAGCCTAAATGGATGACTGAGGGAGGCCCCATATCATTGATATTTAGGATTAAAATCTCCCCATAAGATAACACATACCTGAGTCACGTAACTGCAACTCATGAAAAGGTGAGAGTGATGTTCTCCCTTCGTCTTGCATAGAGGGAATTGGTTTGGCCTAAACCAACTGCACTTGGACAGCTTGTAAGAGACAACTAGGAGGATAATTTGTCTTTCAATGGGGATTTTTCGCTCCATATCATCCTCCACCACCATTTCTTATGCCTAGAGAAATGATTTTTAAACCAGGCATGATAATCGAGTTTTGTTGTGAAATATCATATTTGAGGAATCATTATCCAACAAATGGTGTCAGTGATATTGTATCCAAGTTCCACAAAATTCTCGATTGTCTCATATGTAAGTAATATTATAGGACAATTTTGTAGGTGACAATCGAATTTCAAGATCAATATCATGGTCAACTAGGAGCCTAAGTGGGTATAATTTATGCAAAGAATTAGACATCTAACCTGCACACTCATCTAATACATGATTAGAAAGTGCTAGTAAAAATTGCATCTCCACTCCACCTTCATACTCTAATTGTACATGAACTATTGATGCAACCGTAGTTATTTCTCAATCCTTAGTATCGACTACCTTAACTTAAACATTAATCCACATTCATCAGGTCACTTGACATGTTACTTAGTGGCTTGAGGTGCTCACTACCCAACTTAAAGAAGACCAAGTCCCCAAAATGTATCAAGAAATCTATTGTCCCAATAACTCTGGAAAATGATATTTGTAGGTGCAGGAAAATGATTTTCCATTGCTCAAGTAGACATTGGAAAATAATTTTCTAGTGCCTACAACAATGCTAGAAAGTGGTGACTCACTCAGTGGTCTTGGCCCAGGAGGTGATTGACTCAATTAAACTCTCCCAATTATAGGTTGTAATTCTAAAAATTAATTTATCAGAAGCTTATGATTAGATCAATTAGTCCTTCTTATGTTCGCTTCTCCTAGGAATAGGCATGAATCTCAATTTAGTTAATTGGATAATGGGGTGCATACAATCATTCTATTTCATAGTTTTGATCAATAAAGGCCCCTCTAACTTTTTTCAAGCATCCCATGGCTTGAGATAGGGGTGCACCTTATCACCTTTTCTCTTTCTTTTGCTTGTGGATGGTCTCAGCAACCTACTAACGGATGCAAAGGAAAAAGGATACTATGCTGTATAAAAATGTACAATCAATGATTCTATATCATTTTTTATTTTTTGATGACATCCTACTTATTGGCTCAGGGTCTCTTAATTATCTTGAGTCTTTAAGCAAATTTTTTCTATGTATGAGTAAGTTATGGGTCTAGTAATTAGTGATTAAAGTTCTTGTTTAATATCCAATTTTATTCTCGAGGGGCTGATGAATGAGTTGAGAATTCTCTTCCTTTTCCTAGAAATGATTTGGATTTAGGTTTTAAATATTTTAAGTTTCACCTTAAACCTAACTATTATAAATTATTTGATTGAATTTTGACTTACAAAAAAATTGAAGCCCACATCTCATTATGGGTGTATAGATTGCTATCTAAGGGTGGTCTTCTAATACTTTTTAATTATGCTCTAGAAAGTATTCATACGTATTGGACTTATATTTCTTGTGTCCCAAAAGGTATTTTATCTAAATCTGCAAGAAGTGCTTCCATTATTTGTGAGTCATCTCTAATTTCTCCTTCCATACAACAGTTTTCAACAATAACCTACAGCAAAATTCTTCAACATGTTATCGCTAAACAAGATTGCATCCAAAAAATCTGGAAAATGATTTCTATAGGCATTGGAAAATGATTTTCCAACGCTCCTGGAGGCAATGGAAAATCATTTTCCACTGCCTACAACAATGCTAGAAAATGGTGATATTGAAGTGTTAGTGCGAAGTTATAGTTTTATTACCTTGGAAAAACAAATTATTCAAGTTAAGGGGTCAATAAAGTGCTTCTAGGTAACCATTTCCTGATGTATTTTGGAGTCTAATGCTTCAATTCAATTGCATCACCCCTCACCAACACTAAGAGAAAAATGACATATAGGAAGGACTTATATAGATATAGTGATTAACTTAGAGTAGAGGACTAGTAAACAGTGATCATTTATAGTGTTGTTGACAGTGTTGGACCCGCCAACATGTCAAGGGCATCTCCCCGGTAAGAATTCCCAATTAGACCTCAAACTGTTTAATGTAGGAGTCCTAGTAGTGGGTCATAAGGTAATGCCTTGACAGTGATGTCGCACAGAGGCGAGTAAGATAACTCTGTCAGTAGCAAGGGTGTGATTGTTGCAGTGAGTCAAGGAAGGTGTATGACAGGTTCTAACACATAAGGGGGGAGATAAGGGTGTGACTTCTAGGTTGGAAAGGATCAATCCCAACTTGGTTAGGAACACACAACACAAAAGTACATACACAACATCTGGCGGAGCAGTGCACTCAGATGTGGTAGTCACAACATGCAAGGTAAGATAACACGTACAACACTCATGGATCAGTCCGAACGAGTGAAATGGTTGTTACAACAAGGTTCATGTGAAAGGTTTGTCTGGTGTTTGGAAGAGAAGTTGGCATGGACAGGACAACATTAACAACATATACAACACATTTGCAATAAGCTTCATATACTTGCATACGAATAAGTTCATACACAAATACGTAAGTTAAAAAACATATATCATTAAGGCAACAGAAGCAGTCCAACTACAATAACAACATATGCATGAAAATGTGTTGGCTCTTATTATATAAAAGTGTAAGTTCCAATCATACAATACATCCATGTAAACCTGCTAGCCCCATCAGTGAAACATTATAGCCACATCTGCCTACTCCTCCAAAGAGATGTACTAGCTTCGTGCAGTGGAGAAGCCAAGGCGCGTTACAAAATTGTCCAAGCTTTCTTCAAGATAATCTTAATAGAAGCTTGGCTGACCAAAAGCCCATACAATGAATTATGAGGGACTATTTATAGGAAAGGGTGGGATGACCCTTGACATTCCCCTTTGTGACCATTCAACTACCCTCATGACTCTTCACCTACTCTATGACTATTACATCAACTATTGAGAATTGACTTACACTTGACATGACTCAACATTACAATGCACATGTACCCAAGTGAACAATGGCCTGAACAAGCCAAACTAGACATCATTCTGACTTAGACAACTATAGAAGTCCAACTGCTCGACATCCTCATGCTGAGCAACAGTAACATATTGATGCCAAGATTCGTAGTCCTTGATAGTGTCCATGTGTTCCACCATGACATCTATTTGAAATCTGAACCTTGCCTCCATAGCATCCAGGTACATTGCTTGGGCTCCTTTGTCCAACTCGTTTGAGAGCATGTGCATCATTGTCTTCAATGTGGCCGGACCAACAATGTACTTGTGCATGATGTCTACATTGATAGGAAAGTCTGGGCTGGTGGCGAAGTGCATCAACTCTTCGAAGTATAAGTCAAGCTCATGTGGGACCTGCTTCTTTGTCTTCACCTGGGTGAGAGTCCCAAGTGATGGGATCACATGAGTGTGCACTATAACATCCATGCTCTTGAAAAATCTTGCATGGGAAGCATGTATGCTAGTGATGAGTTGTGGTAGGTCTTCATAGTTCCAGAGCGGACTTTGGATACGTGCTTGTTGCACAACCACATTGGCCCTCATCATCTTTGGTAAGTGAAGTTGGGCTCCCTTGTACTTCATCATCCATGCTTGCATGTTATCAATGGTAGCATGTATGTTTTTCAATATGTGTGCTCTTCTCACACATCGTTGCTGCCATCTGTGGAGATGAACGACTGCTTGGTACACAATACCAAACTTAGAGTACAATGCTCACATAACTGTGTCGAGGGACAATATTTCATCTAGTATTTCCTTCTTCAGTTGCGCTCGGGCAGACATTGTCACCAAGTCTCCTCCTTGCTTGGCCACCTGTATTTCCTTCGCCATTCACTCATTCTTAGCAATGAGGAATTGAACACTTGAGCTATCGGCTTGAGTGTATACTCTAGTTGCATCATCCAAAACAGTTGGATGCTTGTGCACATCAGTCACAATCACTTGTTCTTCAACTTGCGCCTGAGATGTTTGGTCCTCTGGAGTTGGTACTCTGTGATACTGCACAACTCTGTGATGAGATTCATCAAAGGAGATGTTGTGCATCTCTGCTTTCGGTTGACCACCAAGGATCTCAGTGCCTCTTCGGTCATTTGAGACTTGCTCATCGTCTAGATGCAATGAAGCGAGTGAATCTACCTCTTTGTGGTGAGGCATGAGGTCAATGTCGTGTTCCAACTCATGCTACTCCATGTCTGCATCCAACTGTTCAAGTGCATGTTCTATCTCATGAGAAAAGTCTTGCCCCTGTGATGGTTCACCTTGTTCGCCTAATGCCAGTTGTTCATATGAATCAACTACTTGTATGGGCGTTGCTTCTTCTGTCTGCATATGATGCACCCCCTGCTATATATGCTCCTAATGTGCTTCCTTCTCCTGTTGGCGCAACTCTTGTTCTTTCTGGATTTTCTCCCCGAGTTCATGCAACTCCTTCTCTGCTTCTTCCATTCTCTTCTTATCCCTCTGCCTTCATGCGATTCACTTGTTGCATTGTTGCCTCTTTGCCTGAATAGCCATAGCTGCTTGTTCTACAAGTGGATCTGCTCGAAACTTCCAACTTTTCTCCTTCTCCATGCGGTCAACAATCTTCCTCTTCTTGTTGTCATGCACAAGTATGCTTGGTTCTATTGCCTCTGTTGGTGCTCTTCATGATGCTGCTTCATGCTACTTTGCTAACCACTCTATAGCGAATCCTACCTATTCATTGGGTTCAGAAGAATTGTAGCAATACCTCCATGAGTCTTCCTCGGCCCAACGAAATGCCCCATGGATCCAGTTGAACTGAACTCTCATGTAGTGATCCTTCACAATGCAATGTAGGTCATATGGGTTGAAGCTTCGGAGGTCGAATGGGTACTTCTTCGTCTGTTCTACTTTGGCATGCGCTTGCTTGATACTTTGGATCTCATATAACCCAATCCACAATGGAAGAGTGGGTCAAGGTGCCTTCTTCCTTCGCTGTAGTCTAGCTGTCAATCTTGCTGAGATGTGATATGCTACTTCCTGCATGACAAGTACGTCCAAGGAAAAATTTGGTAGAACACGCGGAGGCTTCTCCGCACTGAACACTCAGATGAAAGTGTCGGATGGTGAGGCATACCAATCTGCAATGCCTAACAACACCTCCACTACTTCCTTTGACATGCAGGGTGGATCCTGTTCAAATATGTACCTGAACATTGTGGTGACAAAATGGTCAGACAATCGTATGATTACTCCCCTGAAGCTGCATTGAGACAACAACTTGAAATATGTGTTCACAATAGTCTCCCACGTTCACCATGCCCACTTCAAGTCCGGTAACTCATGTTACGCACAAATTGCATCTAGGATGTAGGCGAACATGTAAATATTTGCATGCATACCCTCAGGTGACTATCGAGCCTTCATGACCTGTTCCTTCAGCCGGTGAGCTAATATGTCAGACCAGTTGCATGGTCTTCCTTCTCTAGCCAATTGGTCCAATGCTATCACCCAAATCTGAGGAAAGGTTTCAGTTCTTGCTTGGCCACTCAGCCGACATGCGAATATGACGAAGCATTGGTACGCCTTCCTTAATATATTTGTCATGTAGATCTGGTTGGGTGTCATCCTGAAACAAGCTAGCTCCTTTACGCAATCCTTTAAAATGTCTATGGAGTTACCTCTGCTGCTGAGCAAGCTGAATGGAGGACACATGATAGTTGCAGGCTCTAAAATCTAATACATCTCATCATAATCTTGTGCCCAAAAGATTGCAAGCTTCGTCCCACTAACACTACTCAAGGTCATCGTCTCGGGGTCAGTGTGAGAGACGATCCAGTGAATCATGTACGCGCATGGGAACGTGGGGTATCTCCATGAAATTTGATACAAGATGAACTTGTGAATGTTCATGTGCATCTGGCAACCTTTGAGGTCTTCCCCAAATGTGCTTGCAATGTTTCATTAACCTCTTTCCACTTCAATTTGATGTTCTTGTCTAGATACAACTTTGTATCTTCGTAGATCGGCAGACTAGAGGACACCTGCTCAGCTGCAAATCCATCAACGTCATGTGATCCTGTTCTCTTGGAAGCCATTGAGACAGATGAACACCTGAAAGATCTGGAAACAAGCAGCATGCATGGCAAGAAATATGTCAGTGGAAACAAAGAAAATCCAGGGAAGGATACAACACATACCTGGGAAACTGATGATCAAGATTGCGCAAATTTTATAGGGAGGCTGGGTGACTTGCTACTAGAACTGCGCAAAATGAAGTATGGGTTGTCTGGGAGGCAGGACTGGCTGCTGGGATTGCGCAATGCACAATTCTAGCTAGGAAGGACTGTTGGCCCAAGGATAGATTTGCTCAATTTCTTGGGTCAAGCAGCCACTGTACTCCAGAAATGTGTAAAACAGTCCTAGAGGCTAGTGATGGGAAAGAATGCGCATTTTTGGGGAGGAAGGTGAGCCTTCCTTCCCTAAATTGCGCAATGCAGCCTTGTTGAAGGCAGAGCCGAGGCCAAGGTTGGCCCGACTCGCTGATGGGCAAATGAAAGCAACTAAGATAGTAAATGCATGGCGAAACTAAGTGAAAGTAGAAGTGATTGATAATGCATGCAAAACATGAATGAAAGATTCAGTAAATAGATCAACATGCATGTGGGTGAGGCAGTTCACTGATTGGGCGAACGTTCGTGAAAAATAGTTTCATGCATGTGACAACAGTGAGATAGCAATGAAAAATGAAGCAAAGCTAGGAAAAGCTAGTATACATGTAAACGACAACAAGCATTCAAATAAATCAAGCAAACAACACTCGCACAAGCAAATACACAAAAAACAACAGAAATGCTGAAAATGACAAGTTGAGGCCACTTACCCATGAATAACTGAGCTAGATGTGTCAAAGAGTCCTGGATGTGCCATGGGATGTCAGAGATCGAAGATTAATGTGAATGAATTAGCTCTGATGTGTTAAATAAATAAGTTTGTTCGCATGATGCGCATGCCACAAATCTAGGAAAAAACGACACTTGGAGGGAAACTTCTAAAACAACTTTGCATGTAACCCTCGCCTGCTAAAAATAGCTCCCTAAATCATGGGATGCCTTTTACATGTGGTCTCTTGCTATTCCAGGAAGAGCAAGTCATGCATGCATGCAAGTCAAGTTTCCTTAGTCTCGGGTGGAACTGGTCAACCAGATTGTGCATGCATGCAGTTGCTCAATTGCTTGTGAAAAATGCACATTCCTGGCTAGGTGTTGGGCTGACTTCCTAGTTGGATTGCACAATTTATAGGCAACGCAACTGATTGCTACCCAGATTTGCAAGAATCCTGGGATGAGCACCCCTGCTAGGGAAATTTGCGCAAATCCTGCTAGGAGTGTTGGCTGGCAGGATTGCACAGTCCTGGAGCCCAACAGGTTGTTAGAGAGGATTGCACAATTTCTGGAGGGAAGGCTAGCTTCCCTCCAGAAATGTGCAATTTTCAAGGGGAATTTGCTCAGCCTATAGCTGCACCAAGTTCGAGTAAATAATTTGTGAGGGGAATGGATCGACTGTGATCGACAGGCTACCTTTGTGCAAGGAAAACATTGAATCTTGAGTACTTGATGAAGCAAGACAAAGTGTTGTGAAAATTGGTAGGGAGGCTCCAAAAAAGGCTAAGGAAATATTTTGGAGGGTGGTTGTAGCCACTACAACACTTGGCGACACACTAGTATAAATCCAACTCTCTGAATGGATCTTGTTCGTGAAAAGAAAGTCTAACACCTTTAGAAGTATTGTTCAGTTCTCAGCTCATCTTGGTTTCACATTAACTTGATTGTAAGATGCAGCATCCACCAAACTCTTGGTCAAATGACACACATACCAAGACAAGGCAACACAGTTGTTTCAATTGGGGTTGAGGGGTATATAAGCAAGCAGTATAGTCATCAGAGTCTTAGGTTCATCTCTAGTGTTGATCCACTACCAACGGGCCTTGACAGTACCTTGGTGGATTCACATAGGAAAACAAGCATGGATCTGCTACTAGCAAGCCTGGTCAGTACCCCAGTGGAGTTAATTGCATCACCTCCTTGCACAGGAAGCCTTTCTCTTCTTTCTCCTTATTCATTTTTCATTTTGAATTTTTTGACTTTTCATTTTTCATTTTTACTATGCATAACACTTATTCATTTCACAAGCGAAAGAGGGATCCCGAATTATTGAGAGCAGAAGAGGTTGTTCCAGCAGATAAGTAGTTTATTGTATCTCTAATGTTCCTATTAAGGTTTCCCCCTCACCTTGCTCTACTTGACTGAGCTGACAAGGGTTAACCCAAAAATAACTTACTAGAGAAGTCAACACTAGTTAGCACACAAGCATTGTGTTTTCACCAAGGTTCACTTTGAACAACACATATTTTCCTTTGACGTATCATGGATTACAAGTAACAAGCTCATCATATAGATTCAAGATGACAGATAACCAAGTAGTGATAGATGTACAAGCCCTCTTGTACTTTACCCAACTCATTTCAAGAGTCATACATGGTTTCATGCAAAACTAACCTATGATGAAACAAGCAAACTAAAAAACAACAAAGAAAAGCAAAAGCAGAAGAAAAATTGAAAGAAAAGCAAGTAAGCAAACAAGCAAGCAAAAAAACTAGTAAACAAAACATGTAAGCAAACAATCATGCAAGAAAACAACCAAAAGCAAACACTACTCCTACTCCTACACTGACAGTGCATGGGCTTGATCACGTGAAGTGATACTTCCAATGCAGCCACCGGTGCATTCGTAGACCCATGTTGGTGAAGGCTTGGTCTGCAAGCAACCTAGTTGTGCGAACCACCAAGAAAGAAAGATATAAAAATGAAGGCAACCACACTTCATGTTTCAAAGTGCCCACAGGGCATAAGTGAGTGCATGTGCATGACGAGAAATCCGTGGACTTATCCAGGTTTTGGGTGACACTACATGCAACTTTGAAGCATAAGCACACTCTTGATTGTGACATGTAAGAAAATGAAAGAAACAAAGATAATTTGCATTGCAAACAAGTGCTTGCAATGTAAGACTCCTCCAATGCATGTGCAATGGGATCGTGTAGTTTGAGTGGAGGAAGTGTGATCTGTGAATGAGATGGATCTTCAATGCATACATATGAGTGATGAGGAATCTTGGGTGATTGAACAATTTCATGATAGGAAGTGAGACTAACCCCAAGAGAGCAAGGACCTGACATAACCATCAGCTCGGGCTAAAGAGGCACCTCGACAGTCTCAGGTGTTTCAACTTCATCATCAGATATATCGCTATAAACTGGTGGTTTCGAAATATCAACTGTGTTAGAGTCATGATCGTGATAAAAAATGGAAGTAAATGGATCATGATTTCCATGATTAGAAAAATCAATGAATTCTTCGGCATTCTCATGATTAGATACATCAAACAGAGGGGTAGATGAAAAGCAAACAAACTCATCCTCTGTATCTCCAGAAAAGATAGATGAAGGATCAACTAGATCTTCAAGGAGTAACTTATCCTCTCCCTTGTTGGATGTTGGACCATCATCCGATGAGTGATGCGAGTGATCAACAATGGGTGCATCCATGGATGAAGACACACATCCAAAGTCCTGGATGGTAGGTTCACCAAAGAGGTTAGGAAAGAATGGAGAGGGCTCGAACGGAAGGGATTCATCCTTCGTCGAGTGTTTATTTTCATGCTCCAACTCATACTCTTTATGAATGACAACGCATTCTGGTTGTGAAACACCCACTCCGTCAATGGGTTGTTCCTCGTTCACAACAAGTGAAGAGTCCAGAATGGATGAACACAAGATAACATCATTCGGAGGAACACCTGAGTGTGAAGAGAAGGTCATAGACAAGCATACATATGAGAACTCAAAGGACTCACAACCAAATCTGCACAAAAATTGAGTGAAGTGATGTTGGGAGAGTGTGAAGGATGAACATGTGTGTGAGTATGCTCTTCAGCATCACTTGGTAGTGGTTGAGCTATTGAACGAGAGGAGGCAGATAGTCAGTTGAGACAGTATTTGCATCCACATGAGATTGCGCATATCCATCAATGAAGAATGTTGAGCGAGGCTTGATTTCAAGCTTTCTCTTGGGACGAGTAGATTTCTTAAGGCAATACTTGAACTGGTCCCAAAGATAAGCAAACTTTATTTGGCTCTTGGGAGCTTGAAACTGCAAGTCATGGAAGCGCTGCCAAAAATCAATAAATAATTCATGCAAAGCCCTCCGTTGTTGTAATAGTTTTTGGTCAAGATGATCTGGATCAAAATGATAGAACGTGTCTTCAATGAGATCACAGAAGTGCTCAAATGAGTGCACAGTGTCAGTCAGTAGGCTGAGCACCCAATGAAATGGAGATTTGCAAAGTGTGTATGCAAGCAGCAAACTCGCCTGTTCTTCAGAAAACTCATCTTCCTCATGAATTATAAGAAAGTTTTGTAAGTGCTCAGGCCAGGCCACTTCGCCTTCACCATCATATGTGTGAGTGGACAAGAGATTGAAAAGCTTCCCCATGATGGAGACATCTCAAAGATTCAAAAAACATCGCGAGGGAAGAAGAGTGCAAGGCTCCATGAAAGATGTGTAAAGGTTCAAAACTAGATGAGAGGACACAGCTTGTCATCAGGCCCTCCTTCTAGCGCCAGAAATGTTGACGGTGTTGGGCCTGCAAACATGTCAAGGGGTTCTCCCCGATAAGAAGTCCCAATTAGACCTCAGACCATTTAGTGTAGGAGTCCCAGTAGCGGGTCATAAGGTAATGCCTTGACTACGATTTCGCATAGAGGCAAGTAAGATAACTCTGTCAATAGCAAGGGTGTGACTGCTGTAGTGAGTCAAGGAAGGTGTATGAGAGGTTCTAACACATAAGAGGGGAGATAAGGGTGAAGGTGATTTCTAGGTTGAAAGGGATAAGTCCAAATTGGCTAGGAACACAAAACAAAAAAGTACATACACAGCTTCTGGTGGAGCAATCCATTCGGATGTGGTAGTCACAACATACAAGGTAAGATAACATGTGCAACAATCACAGATCAGTCTAAATGAGTGCAACGATTGTTATAGCAAGGTTCATGTGAAAGGTATGTCCGGTGTCCAACAGAGCAATTGACACAGACGAGACAACATTAACAACATATACAACACATTTGCAACAAGATTCATATAATTGCATACGAATCATTCATACACAAATCTGTAAGCTAAACAACATATATCATTAAGGCAACCAGAGCAATCCAACTACAATAACAACATATGCATGAAAATGTGTTGGCTCTTATTATATAAAAGTGTATGTTCTAACCATACAATACATCCATGTAAACCTGCTAGCCCCATCAGTGAAACGTTACAGCCACATATGCCTGCTCCTCTAAAGAGATGTACTAGCTTCGTGTAGTGGAGAAGCCAAGGCGCATTACAATACTATCCAATATTTCTTCAAGATATTCTTAATAGAATCTTGGCTCACCAAAATCCCATATAATGAGTTATGAGGGATTATTTATAGCAAAGGGTGGGGTAACCCTTGACATTCCCCTTTGTGACCATTCAACTACCCTCATGACTCTTCACCTACTCTATGACTGTTACATCCATTATTGAGACTTGACTTACACTTGACATGACTCAACATTACAATGCACATGTACCCATGTGAACAATGGCTTGAACAAGCCAAACTAGACATAATTCTGACTTAAACAAATATAGAAGTTCAACTGCTCGACATCCTCATGTTGATCAACAGTAACATATTGATGCAAAGATTGGTAGTCCTTGACAGTGTCCGTGTGTTCTGCTGTGGCATCTTTCTGCAACCTGAACCTTGCCTCCATAGCGTCCGGTACACTGCTCGGGCTCCTCTGTCAAACTCGTCTGAGAGCATGCGCATCATTGTCTTTAATGTGGCCGGACCGACAACGTAATTGCACATGATGTCTGCACTGATAGGGAAGTCTGGGTTGGTGGCAGTGCGCATCAACTCATCGAAGTAGGAGTCAACCTCATGTTGGACGTGCTTCTTCGTCTTTGCCTAGGTGAGAGTCCCAAGTGATGGGATCGCATGAATGTGCACTATAACATCCATGCTCTTGAAAACTCATGCATAGGAAGCTTATATGCTAGTGATGAGCTGCGATAGGTCTTCATAGTTTCATATCTGACTCTGCATACGTGCTTGCAGCTCAACTGCATTGGCCCTCATCATCTTTGGCAAGTGAAGCGGGCCTCCCCTGTACTTCATTTCCATCCCTTCATGTTATCAATGATAGAATGTATGTTATTCAAGATGCATGCTCTTCTTACACATCGTTGCTGCCATTCGTGGATATGGACGACTACTTGGTGCATGGTACCAAAATTGGAATACAATGCTCACATAACCGTGTCAAGGGACAATACTTCATCTAGTATTTCCTTCTTCAGCTCATCTCAGGTGGACATTGTCACCAAGTCTCATCCTTCCTTGGCCACATGTAGTTCCTTCACTATTCGCTCAGTATCAGCAATGAGGAAACAAACACTTGAGCTAGTGGCTTCGGCACAGACTCTAGTTGCATCAACCAAAGCAGCTCAATGCTTATGCACTTCAGTCATGATAAATTTTTCTTCAACTCGCGCAGGAGATGTTTGGTCCTATGGAGTTAGTACTCTGTGAGACTGCACAACTCTATTATGAGATTCGTCAAAGGAGATGTTATGCATCTTTGCTTCCAACTAACCACTAAGGATCTCAGTGCCTCCTTGGTCATTGAGACTTGCTCATCGTCTGGATGTAATGAAGCAAGTGAGTCAACCTCTTTGTGGTGTGGCATGAGGTTGGTGTCCTATTCCAACTAATTTTGCTCCATGTCTGCATCCAACTGTTCAAGTTCCTATTCTATCTCATGAGCAAAGCCTTGCCTCGGCGATGGTTCACCTTGTTCACCTAATGCCAGTTGTTCAGATGAATCAACTACTTGTACGGGTGTTGTTTCTTCTGTCTGCACGTGATGCGCCCCTTGCTGTATCTACTGCTATTGCACTTGCTTCTCCTATTGGCACAACTCTTGTTCTTTCCAGAGTTTCTCGCTCAGCTCACGCAAATCCTTCTTCACTTCTTCCATTCTCTTCTTATCCCTATGCCTTCACACGATTCGCTTGTCATGCTATTGTCTCTTTTCTTAAATAGCCATTAGCTGCTTGCTCTACAAGTGGATCTGACGAAACTTGCAGCTTTCCTCCTCCTCCATGCAGTCGAAAATCTTCCTCTTCCCTTTGTCACGCACAAGTATGCTGCTTCATTTTGCTTTGCTAACCACTTTACGACGAAGCCAGCCTATTCATTGGGTCTGGAAGAATTGTAGCAATACCTCCATGAGTATTCCTCCACCCAATGAAATTCCCCATGGATTCATTTGAACTGAACTCTCATGCAGTGATCCTTCACAATGCAATGTGGGTCATATGGGCTGAAGCTTCGGAGGTTGAATGGGTACTTCTTCATCTATTCCACTTCAACATCTGCTTTCTTGATACTCTGGATCTCATATAACCCAATCCGCAATGAAAGAGTGGGCCAATGTGCCTTCTTCTTCCACTGCAGTCTAGTTGTCAATCCTGCTGAGATGTGATACGCTACTTACTGCATGACAAGTACGGCCAAGGAAAATGTTGGCATAACATGCGGAGGCTTCTCCACACTAAACATTCAGATGAAAGTTTCAGATAGTGAAGCATACCAATCTGCAATGCATAACAACGACTCCATTGCTTCCTTTGACATGCAGGGTGGATCCTGTTCGAATATCAACCTATACACTAGAGTGAAAAAATGGTTGGACAGTTGTATGGTTACTCCCCTGAAGCTTCATTCGGACAACAACTTGAAATATGTGTTCACAACAATTTCCGTCAGTGACCATGCCCACTCCAAGCCCGGGAACTCATGTTGAGCACAGACTGCATCTAGGATATAGGCGGACATGTAAATATCTACATCCATTCCCTCGAGTGACTGTCAAGCCTTCATGACTTGTTCCTTCAGCTGGTGTGCTAGTATGTTAGACCAGTTGCATCATCTTCCTTCTCTAGCTAGTTGGTCCAATGTGATCACCCAAATTTGAGGAAAGGTTTTAGTGCTTGCTTGGCAACTTAGTCGACATGTGAATATGACGAAGTATTGGTACGCCTTCTTCAATATCTCTGTCTTGTAGATCTGGTCGGGTGACATCCTAAAACAAGCTGGCTCCTTTACCTAATCCTTCAAAATGTCTTTGGAGTTACCGTTGCTGGGCAAGCTGAATGGAGGGCTCATGAAAGTCGCAGGCTCTGACATCTAATACATCTCATTATAATCTCGTGCTTGGAAGGTTGCAAGCTTCATCCCACTGACACTGCTCAAGGTCATCTTCTCGAGGTTAGTGTGAGAGATGATCTAGTGAATCATGTTTGCGCATGGGAACGTAGGGTATCTGCATGAAATCCAGTACAAGTTAGACTTGTGAATGTTCACGTACACTTGGTGTTCTTCGAGGTCTTCCCCAAAAGTGCCTGCGAATGTTTCATTAACCTCTTTCCACTTCATTTTGATGTCCTTGTCTAGATACAACTTCATATCTTCATATATCAGCAGACTAGAGGATACCTGCTTAGCTACTGCTTCAACTGCAACTCCATCAGTGTCTTGTGATCATGTTCTCTTGGAAGCCATTGAGATAGATGAACACCTGAAAGATCTAGAAACAAGCAACAGTCATGGCAAGAAATATTTTAGTGGAAACAAAGCAAATCCGAGGAAGGACATAACACATACCTAGGAAACTCATGAGCAGAATTGCACAAATTTTACTGGGAGGCTAGGTGACTGACTACCAGAAATGTGTAAAAGGTAGTCTGGGTTGTTTGGGAGGCAGGACTAGTTGCTAGATCTGCGAAATGTGCAATCCAGTTAGGCAGATGGCTGCTGCAATTGTGCAATGCATAATTCTAGCTGGGAAGGACTATTGGCCCAGGGACAGATTTGCACAATTTCTTGGGCCAAGCAGCCATTGTCCTACATAAATGTGAAAAATAGTCTTGGGGTCCAATACTGGGCAAGAATGCACATTTCTGGGGAGGAAGGTGAGCCTTCCTTCCCTAGATTGTGTAATTCATCCTTGGTGAAGGTAAAGCCCGGGGCAAGGTTGGCCCGACTCACTGGCAGGCAATTGAAAGCAACTAAGACAGCAAATTCATGGTGACACTAAGTGATAGCAAAAGTGATTGACAATGCATGCAAAACATAAACAAATCAACATGCATGTCGGTGAGGTAGTTTTCTAGTTGGGCGAACATCCGTGCAAAACAATTTCATGCATGCGATAGTAGTGAGATAGCAACGAGAATTGAAAGAGAGCTAGGACAAGCTAGTATACATGTAAATGACAACAAGCATTCAAAGAAATCAAGCAAAAAACAATCAAACAAGCGAATACACAAAAAAGTGACAGAAATGCTGAGAAATACAAGTTGAGGCCACTTACCATGAATAGATGATCCAGATGTGTCGAAGAGTTCTAGATGTGTTGTGGGATTTCAGAGCTCTAAGATCAATGTGAATGAATGAGCTCTGGTGTGTCAAATAAATAAGTTTTGTCTCATGACACGCATGTCACAAATCTAGGAAAAAGCGACACTTAGAGGGAAACTTCTAAAACAACTTTGCATGTAATCCCCCGCTTGCTAAAAATAGCTACCTAAATCGTGGGATGGATTTAGCATGTTGTGACTTGCCATTCCAGGAAGAGCAAGCCATGCATGCATGCAAGTCAAGTTTCCTTGGTCTTGGATGGAACTGGTCAACCAGATTGTTCGTGCATGTAGTTGCTCAACTAATTAGGAAAAATGCACATTCTTGGATAGGAGCTAGACTGATTTCCCAGTTGGATTGTGCAATTTCTGGGCAGTGCAACTGACTATTTCCTAGATTTGCACAAATCCTGGGCTAAGCAGCCCTTGCTAGGGAAATTTTCGCAAATCCTGCTGGGAGTGTTGATTAGCAGGATTGTGCAATCCTAGTTCCAAGCAGGTTGCTAGAGATGATTGCACAATTTATGGAGGGAAGGCTGGATGCCCTCCATAAATGCGCAATTTTCAAGGGGAAGTTACTCAGCCTGTAGCTGGACCAAGTCCAGGTGAACAACCTATGAGGGGAATGGATCAACTGTGATCGATAGGTTGTGTTTGTGCGAGGAAAACACTAAAACTTGAGTACTTGACGAAGTAAGACAAAGTGTTGTGAAATGTTGGTAGGGAGGCTCCAAAACAGGCTAAGGAAAAAATTTGGAGGGTGGTTGTAGCCGCTACAACACTTGGCGACACATTGGTAGAACTCCAGCTCTTTGAATGGATCTTGTTTGTGAAAAGAAAGTCTAACACCTCCAGAAGTATTGTTCAATTCTCAGCTCATCTTGGTTTCACACTAACTTGATTGTAAGATGCATCATCTTCCAAACTCTTGGCCGATTGAAACACATTCCAAGCCAAGGCAACACAGTTGTTTCGATTGGGGTTGAGGGGTATATAAGTGCACAAGAAGTATAGTCATCAGAGTCTTAGGTTCGTCTCTGGTGTTGCTCCACTGCCAGTGGGTCTGGATGGTACCTCGGTGGAGTCACATAGTAACACAAGCATGGCTCCGCTGCTAGCGAGCCTAGTCAGTACCTCAATGAAGTTACTTGCATCACCTCCCTGCACAGGAAGCCTTTATCTTCTAAATTTTGAATTTTTTGACTTTTCATTTTTCATTTTTACTTTCCATAACAATTATTCATTTCAGAGGCAAAAGAGGGATCCCGACTTATTGAGAGCAGAAGAGGTTTTTCTAGCAGAGAAGTAGTTTATTGTATCTCCGACGTTCCTCTTAAGGTTTTCCCCCTCACGTTGCTCTACTTGACTAAGCTAACAAGGGTTAACCCAAAAACAACCGAAAAGAGAAGGTGACACTAGTTAGCGTGCAAGTGTCATGTTTTCACCAAGGTTCACTTTGAACAATACATATTTTCGTTTGACGTATCGTGGACTAAAAGTAATAAGATCATCATGTAGGGGCAAGATGACAGATAACTAAGTAGTGATAGTTGTACACTCTCTCTTGTACTTTACCTAGTTTAATTCAAGAGTCATACATGTTTCTTGCAAAACTAACCTACGATGAACCAAGCGAACTAACAAACAACAAAGCAAAGAAAGAGCAAGAGAAAAAGTGAAAGAAAATCAAGTAAGCAAACAAGAAAGCAAAGAAACCAGTAAACAAAGTATGTAAGCAAACAAGCATGCAAGCAAACAACTGAAAGAAAACACTACTCCTACTCCTACATTAATGGAGCATGGGCCTGATAATGTGAAGTGATACTTCCAATGCAACCACTAACGCATTGGTAGACCCATGTTGGTGAAGGCTTGGTCTGCAAGCAACCTGGATGTGTGAACCAGCAAGAAAGAAAGATATAACAATGAAGAAAACCACACTTCATGTTTCAAAGTTCCCATGGGACATAAGTGAGTGCATGTGCATAACGGGAAATCCGTGGACTTATCGCGGTGTTGGGTGACACTACGTGCAACTTTAATCATAAGCACACTCTTACCTGTGACATGCAAGCAAACGAAAGAAACAAAGATAACTTGTGTCACGAATTATTGCTTGCAATGTAAGACTCCTCCAATGCATGAGCAATGGGATCGTGCAATTCGAGTGGAGGAAATGTGATCTGTGAGTGAGATGGATCTTCAATGCATACAGATTAGTGATGAGGAGCCTTGGGTGATTGAAAATTTTCATGATAGGATAACCCCAAGAGAGCGAGGACCTGGCATAACCATCAGCTCGGGTTGAAGTGCCTCGACCGTCTCGAGTGTTTCAAATTCATCATCAGATAGATCGCCATGAATTGGTGCCTTCGAAAGATCAACTCCGATAGAGTCATGATCGTGATAAAAAATGGAAGTAAACGGATCACGACCACCATGATTAGAAAAATCAATGAATTCTTCGACATTCTCATGATCAGATACATCAAACATAGTGGTAGATGAAAAGTGAACAAACTCATCCTCTATATCTTCGGAAAAGGCAAATGAAGGATCAAGTGGATCTTCAAGGAGTAACTTATCCTCTTTGTTGTTGAATGATGGACCAACATCTAGTGAGTCCTACGAGTGATCAACAATAGGTGCATTCGTGAATGAAGACACACATGCAAAATCCTGGATGGAAGGTTCATCGAAGAGGTTAGGAAAGAACGGAGGGGGCTCAGATGGAAGGGAGTCATCCTTCACTGAGTGTTGATGTTCAAGCTCCCACTCATACTCTTCATGAATGACAGCGCATGTTGGTTGTGCAACACCAAGTCTATCAATGGGTTGTTCCTCGTTCACAACAAGTGAAGAGTCTGGAATGAATGAACACAAGACAACATCCTTTAGAGGAACACCCAAGTGTGAAGACGGAGGTCATAGACAAGCATGCATATGAGAACTCGAAGGACTCACAACCAAATCTGTGTGAAAATTGAGTGAAGTGATGTTGGGAGAGTGTGAAGGATGAACAGGTGTGTGAGTATGCTCTTCAGCATCACTTGACAGTGGTGGAGTTGTTGAATGAGAGGAAGGCGGACAATCATTGAGACGGTGTCCACATCCACATGAGATTGCATAGCCCCATCAATGAAGAATGTTGAGCGAGGCTTGATTTCAAGCTTTCTCTTGGGATGGACATATTTCTTAAGGCAATACTCAAACCGGTCCCAAAGATAAGCAAACTTCATCTGGCTCCTAGGAGCTTGAAACTACAAGTCATGGAAGCGCTGCCAAAAATCAATAACTGATTCATGCAGAGCCCTCTGTTGTTGTAACAGTTTTAGGTCAAGATGGTCTGGATCAAAATGATAGAACGTGCCTTCAATGAGATCACATAAGTACTTAAATGAGTGCACGGTGTCAGTCGATAGCCTGAGCACCCAACAAAATGGAGATTTGTGAAGTGTGTATGCAAGCAGAAAATCGGCCTGTTTGTCAAAAAACACATCTTCTATAGGTTTTAACCCCATACAGAAATTACCTGCACATGAATTCTAAAACACATAAAATAAACAATGTGAGAGCATAACACATAAAACACATATACACAGAGATTTTCCTTTGGATCCCAAAACCGGGACTACCAGCTTGATTTTTCATTATTATGTTCCTTTCAATGTTACAATACATATTTATACATGTTGAAGCATCCAATACCATGGACCGAAAACCATCGTGTCCAAAACCATGGACCGAAAACCATCACGTCCAAAAACGTGTGTGAAAATCATACACAAAACCATAGGTGGGTCCGCCCAACCTAAGATAGGTTCCGAAAGCAAAAAAAATTGCGACGCTGCCTTGGACCTCATAAAGTGGGGTTACCTGCACCCCTCAAACCCCCTGTGAATCCCCCCACTACGTAATCGGCGCAATGAATGGGGGGGGGGAGCCCTCCCCCCCTGGGTTAACTACATGGGCTAGTTGTGGAAAGACTATAACACAACCCAACACCTTCCTCATGAAGCATGGAAAGAAAGTTTTGTAAGTGCTCAGGCTAGGCCATTTCACCTTCACCATAATACGTGTGAGTGGACAAGAGATTGAAAAGCTTCCCTGTGATTTAGACATCTCAAAGATTCGAGAAATACTGCGGGGGAAGAAGAGTGCAAGACTCCATGAAAGATGTGTAAAGGTTCAAAACTAGATGAGAGGACACAGCTTGTCATCAGGGCCTACTTCTAGCGCCAAAAATGTTGATGGTGTTGGACCTGCCGACATGTCAAGTGGATCTCCCCAGTAAGAAATCCCAATTAGACCTCAGACCGTTTGGTGTAGGACTCCCAGCAGCGGGTCATAAGGTAATGCCTTGACCGCATGTCACACAGAGGCAAGTAAGATAACTCTATTAGTGGCAAGGGTGTGATTGTTGTAGTGAGTCAAGGAAGGTGTATGAGAGGTTATAACACATAAGGGGTGAGATAAGGGTGAAGGTTAGTTCCAGGTTGAAAGGGATCAGTCCCAACTCGGCTAGGAACAGACAACACAAAATGACATACCTAGCTTCTGGTGGAGCAGTCCACTTAGATGCGATAGTCACAACATACAAGGTAAGATAACATGTACAAAACTCATGGACTACTCTGGATAAGGGCAACAGTTGTTACAGCAAGGTTCATGTGAAAGGTCTGTCTGGTGTCCAGTAGAGTAGTCGACATGGACGGGACAACATTAACAACATATACAACACATTTGCAACAAGATTCATATAATTTCATACGAATCAGTTCATATACAAATACGTAAGTTAAACAACATATATCATTAAGGCAACCAGAGCAATCCAACTACAAAAAAAACATATGCATGAAAATGAAGTAGTCCACTCAGATGTGGTAGTCACAACATACAAGGTAACATAACACATACAACACTCATAGATTAGTCTGAACAAGTGCAACGGTTGTTACTTCAAGGTTCATGTGAAAGGTCTGTCTAGTGTCCGATAATGCAGTCGACATGGACAAGACAACATTAACAACATATACAACACATTTGCAACAAGATTCATATAATTGCATACGAATCAGTTCATACACAAATACGTAAGTTAAACAACATATATCATTAAGGAAACCAGAGCAATCCAACTACAATAACAACATATCTGTGAAAATGTGTTGGCTCTTATTATATAAAATTTTAAGTTCCAATCATACAATACATCCATGTAAACTTGCTAGCCCCATCAGGGAAACGTTATAGCCACATCCGCCTGCTCCTCCAAAGAGAAGTACTAGCTCCGTGCAGTGGAGAATTCAAGGTGCGTTACAATACCATCCAAGCTTTATTCAAGATAGTCTTAATAGAAGCTTGGCTGGCCAAAAGCCCATATAATGAGTTATGAGGGAATATTTATAGAAAAGGGTGGGGTGACTGTTGACATTCCCCCTTTTGACCATTCAACTACCCTCATGACTCTTCACCTACTCTATGACTGTTACATCCACTATTGAGAATTCACTTACACTTGACATGACTCAACATTACAATACACATGTACCCATGTGAACAATGGCTTGAGCAAGCCAAACTAGACATCATTCTGACTTAGACAACTATAGAAGTCCAACTGCTCAACATCCTTATGATGGTCAACAGTTACATATTGATGCTAAGATTGGTAGTCCTTGATAGTGTCTGCATGTTCCATTATGACATCTGTCTAAAACCTGAACCTTGCCTCCATAGCATCCGGGTACACTACTCAGGCTCCTCCGTCCAACTCGTCTGAGAGCATGCACATCATTGTCTTCAATGTGGCCAGACCAACAATGTCCTTGTGCATGATGTCTGCACTGATAGGAAAGTCTGGGTTAATGGTAGTGTGCATCAACTCATTGATGTATGAGTCAAGCTCCATCAGACCTGCTTCTTCGTCTTCACCTGGGTGAGAGTCCCAAGTGATGGGATCACATGAGTGTGCACTATAACATCCATGCTCTTGAAAACTCGTGCATGGGAAGCCTTTATGTTAGTGATGAACTACGATAGGTCTTCATAGTTCTGGATCTGACTTTGAATATGTGCTTGCATCTCAACCGCATTGGCCCTCATTATCTTTAGCAAGTGAAGCGGGGCTCCCTTGTACTTCATCATCCATGCTTGCATGTTATCAATGGCAGCATGTATGTCATTCAAGATGCATGCTCTTCTCACACATCACTGCTACCATTCGTGGAGATGGATGACTTCTTGGTGCATAATACCAAAATTGGAGTACAATGCTCGCATAACTGTGTCGAGGGATAATACTTCATCTAGTATTACCTTCTTCAGTTCAGCTTAGGGGACATTGCCACTTGTAGTTCCTTCACCATTCACTCATTCTCAACAATGAGGAAATGAAAACTTGAGCTAGTGGCTTCGGCGTAACTTTATTTGCATCAACCAAAAGTAGTTGGATGCTTGTACACGTCAGTCATGATCACTTGTTCTTCAACTTGCACAAGAGATTTTTGGTCCTCGGGAGTCGGTACTCTGTGAGACTGCAGAACTCTGTTATGAGATTCGTAAAAGGAGATGTTGTGCATCTCTACTTCCGGCTGACCACCAAGGATCTCAGTGCCTCCTTGGTCATTTGAGACTTGCTCATCATCTAGATGCAATGAAGCGAGTGAGTCAACCTCTTTATGGTGAGGCATGAGGTTGGTGTCCTGTTCCAACTCCTACTACTCCATGTTTGCATCTAGCTGTTCAAGTGCTTGTTCTATCTCATGAGTAAAGTCTTACCCCTACGATGGTTCACCCTGTTGACCTGATGCCAACTATTCAGATGAATCAACTACTTGTATGCGCGTTGCTTTGTCTGTCTGCGCATGATGCACCCCCTGATGTATTTGCCATTGTTGCACTTCCTTCTCCCATTGGTGCAACTCTTGTTCTTTCCGGAGTTTCTCCCTCAACTCATGCAACTCCTCTGCTTCTTCCATTCTCTTCTTATCCCTCTTCCTTCGCACAATTCACTTGTCGTGTTGGTGCCTCTTTGCCTGAATAGCCATAGCTGCTTGTTCTACAAGTGGATCTACTTGAAACTTGAAGCTATGCTCCTCCTCTATGCGGTCAACAATCTTCCTCTTCCCTTTGTTGCGCACATGTATGCTTGGCTCTATTGCCTCTGTTGCTACTATTGTTGGTTCTCCTATGATGCTACTTTGTTAACCAATCTATGGCGAAGATGACTTGTTCATTAGGTCCAAAAGAATTGTATAAATACCTCCATGAGTTTTCCTTGGCCCAATCAAATGCCCCATGGATCCAGTTGAATTGAACTCTCATGCAGTGATGCTTCACAATGCAAGGTGGTTCATACGATTTGAAGCTTCAGAGGTCAAACAGGTACTTCTTCATCTTTTTTGATTTGACATCCGCTTGCTTGATACTCCAAATCTCATATAACCCAATCCACAATGGAAGAGTGGGCCAAGGTACCTTCTTCTTCCGCTGTAGTTCAGCTGTCAATACTGCTAAGATGTGATACACTACTTCCTGCATGACAAGTACATCCAAGGCAAACTTTGGCAGAACATGTTGAGGCTTCTCTACACTAAACATTTGGATGAAAGTTTTGGACGATGAGGCATACCAATCTGCAATGCCTAACAATGCCTCCATTGCTTCCTTTGGCATGCAGGGTGGATCTTGTTCTAATATCAACCTGTACACTACGGTGAAAAATGGTCGGATAGCCATATGATTACTCCCCTGAAGATGCATTCAGAAAAAACTTGAAATATGTGTTCACAGTAGTCTTTGTCGGTGACCATTCCCACTCCAAGCCCGAGAACTCATATCGGGCACAGACTGAATCTAGGATGCAGGCAGACATGTAAATCTTTGCATGCATACCCCCAAGTGATTGTCGAGCCTTCGTGACTTGTTCCTTCAAATGGTGAGCCAATATGTTGGACCAGTTTCATGGTCTTCCTTCTCTAACTAGTTGGTCCAATGAGATCACCCAACTTTGAGGAAAGGTTTCAGTGCTTGCTTGGCCACTCAGTCGACATGCGAATATGACCAAGTATTGGTATGCCTTCCTCAATATATTTGTCTTATAGATCTGGCTAGGTGTCATCCTAAAACGAGCTGGCTCCTTTACCCAATCCTTCAAAATGTCTCTAGAGTTACCTCTATTGTTGGGCAAGCTGAATGGAGGACTCATGGCAGTCACAAGCTCTGACATATTATACATCTCATTATAATCTTGTGCTCAGAAGGTTGCAAGCTTCGTCCCACTAACACTTCTCAAGGTCATCGTCTCGGGGTCAGTGTGAGAGATGATCCAGTGAATCATGTCTGCGCATGGGAACGTGGGGTATCTGCATGCAATATGGTACAAGCCGGACTTGTGAGTGTTCACGTACACCGGGCAGTCTTCCAAGTCTTCCCCAAAAGTTCTTGCGAATGTTTCATTAACCACTTGCCACTTCAGTTTGATGTCCTTGTCTAGATACAACTTCGTATTTTCATAGATCAATAGACTAAAGGACACCTCATCAACTGCTGCTCTAGCTGCAACTCCATCAGTTTCCTATGATCGTGTTCTCTTGGAAGGCATTGAGACATATGAACACCTGAAAGATCTGGAAACAAGCAACATGCATGCGAGAAATATGTCAGTGGAAATAAAGCAAATTCGAGGAAGGACACAACACATACCTAGGAAATTGATGAGCAATATTGCATAAATTTTACTGTGAGGCTGAATGATTGGCTGCCAGAACTACACAAAATGCAGTCTGGGCTATCTGGGATTCATGACTGACTATTGGATCTGCAAAATGTGCAATCCAATCAAGCAACTGGTTGCTAGGATTGCGCAATGTGCAATTCCAACTGGGAAGGACTGTTGGACCAAGGAAATATTTGCACAATTTCTTGGCCCAAGCAGCCATTGTCCTCTAGAAATGCGCAAAATAGTCTTGGGGGCTAGTGCTAGGAAAGAATGCACATTTCTGGGGAGGAAGGTGAGCCTTCCTTCCCCAGATTGCACAGTGCAGCCTTGGTGAATGCAGAGCCCTGGCCAAGGTTGGCTCGACTCATCGATGGGAACTTAAAAGAAACTTAGACAGTAAATGCATGGCGACACTAAGTGATAGAAGAAGTGATTGAAAGTGCATGCAAAACATGAATGAAATATTCAGCAAATAGATCAACATGCATGTGGATGAGGCAATTTGCCAGTTGGGCGAACGTCCATGCAAAACAGTTTCACGCATGTGATGCAGTGAGATAGAAATGAAAACTAAAATAGAGCTAGGAAAAGCTAGTATACATGTACATGACAACAATCATTCAAATAAATCAAGAAAACAACACTCACATAGGTGAATACACAAAAAGTGACAGAAATGTTGAAAAAGACAAGTTGAGGCCACTTACCCGTGAATAGGTGAGTCGGATGTGTTGAAGAGTCTTGGATGTGTTGTGGGATGTCAAAGCTCCAAGATTGATGTGAATGAATGAGCTCTAATGTGTTGAATAAATAAGTTTGGTCTCATGACGCGCATGCCACAAATCTAGGAAAAAGCGACACTTGGAGGGAAACTTCTAAAACAACTTTGCATGTAACCCCTGGCTGCTAAAAATAGCTCCCTAAATCATGGGATGCATTTTGCATGTTGTCTATTGCTATTCTAGGAAGATAAAGTCATGCATGCATGTAAGTCAAGTGTCCTCAGTCTCGGGTGGAACTAGTCAACCAGACTGTTCATGCATATAGTTGCTCAACTGCTTGGGAAAAATGTGCATTCTTGGATGGGAGATGAGCTAACTGCCCAGGAGGATTGTGCAATTTCTGGGCAGATCAACTGACTGCTGCCCATATTTGTGCAAATCATGGGTTGAACAGCCCTGCTGGGGTAATTTGTGCAAATCTTGTTGGGAGTGTTGGCTGGCAGAATTGCGCAATCTTGGAGCCCAACAGGCTACCAGATAGGATTGCACAATTTCTGGAGGGAAGAATGGTTTCCCTCCAGAAATGTGCAATTTTCAAGGGGAAGTTGCTCAGCCTATAGCTGGACCAATTATGGGTGAACAACTTGTGAGGGGAATGGATCGACTGTGGTCGACATGATGCCTTTGTGCAAGGAAAACATTGGAGCTTGAGTACTTGATGAAGAAAGACAAAGTGTTGTGAAAGGTTGGTAGGGAGGCTCCAAAATAGGCTAAGGAAAAATTTTGGAGGGTGGTTGTAGCCGCTATAACAAGTGTCTATAGTATCCACCAACTTGTTTGCAAATGGCATGATAACTAACTAAATTTTTCCTAGGAATTCCTACACAAGAATAACTTTAAAGTTATCCATATGCAATATGTTAAAGTTTGCAAGGCCCTTCCACTAGTCTAATTGTACATGAACTATGGATGCAACCCTATTTGTTTCCATATCCTTAGTATTGTCTACCTTAATTGAAACATTAATCCATAGTCATTAGGTCACTTGACATGTCACTTAGTGGCTTGAGGTGCTCACTACCCAACTTAAAGAAGACTAAGTCCCATGGTCTTGGGCAGGAAGCTTCGATTTCCTTACTAATGGCTTCAACCCTCAGCAACATCCAAGGACTGTGTTTCATAAATTTTCACACTGGATCCAATATTAACAATTATGCTCAATCATCATTGTAATACTATCATCAATCTCTGACACACAGAATCAACCAATCACTGAAAACCCAATCAACTGACGCTTAATCAAAACTCAACCAATCAACTGGAACAGTCAGATCATTGTAATCAGTACACAATGTTGAACCTAGAATATTGCATCAACACACAAAATCAATGATAGTCCTAATCATTCAAATGCCAAAATGTATATGCTACTTCACTTAAGGCAACCCGCGTGCATACGCGCTTTTTTGTAAAGAAACCCACATATAGATCTTAATATACTGAAAAATGAAAACTTGACCACTGCAATTTTGAAAAGAACATTGAATCATACTCATATTTATGGCAATACTCTGAACCAATCACAGAACTGTCTTTGATCTTCAATCACAATCAGCAAGTAATCTTCCATCAATCAATAACCAAATTCAAATTCATCGTTCAATCAGTTCTACTTAACACATTATCACTCAACCTAGATCAACATCAGGACATCATTGACAAATAGTAGAGAAACAGCAACACTGATCAGGTTGATCAATCATTTATGAATAGAAACCCCTTACTTTATATACGTGACTTTGAAGGAGCTAACCCACGTGTATACATGCTTTTCCCAAGGCTAACTGGCGTATAGATATGCAAAAAATGACCTAAAATTTTGCAGTTCTTCAGAACTTCAAAAAGACCTTTATCATAATATTCATAGATAAAAACATGCATCAGTACTAAGATCTAGTCAATCCATGAGTAAATCATACAATGAAAAGTCATTTCAGGTCTCATGATCTTAATCCATCATTATATTCATCGGTGCATAATTATTTTAGATCTATGTGACGATTATGGCCCTTACAATGCAAATATACTTCATATTGAAGTATTCATCAAAAATCCTTTCACTTGCACACGTAGCCCTTTGATCTTCACCTCTTTATATAGTTTATCCCTTATCCAATACCACGAGTCAAAACTACACTAGTCTCGATAGTATTTTTTTACGGGATCAATATTCATTGTCACGCTCAGTACTATGGGTCAATACCATGGTAAGGACCACTGGTATTTAGAATAGCATGGTGCAAAAACCATACGCTACTTTGCTTCACTAAACTTTCATGCATATGTGACTTATCCTTGACTAACCTGCGTATATATTTTCAAATGTTCACCTATATCAAACTTTTGGTTCTGGTGTGTAAACCTTTTCCCATCATTCTGGTATTTTTTTCCATCATTCTATCACTTCTAAACTGACCTGTGAATTCATTTAGATACCATATACTTATTCTGTTACAAGTGAGTTGTCATCAAGGACAACAAATGCATCATAATGCCAACAATCTCCCACTTTGGACTTGATGGAAACCATGGTTGTGATGATCACCTCAAGTTGTAGATACATGTTAGATACATCAAATAACTGTTATTCAAACACCAAGAGATTCTCCCCCTTTGACATCAAGGGAAAAGGGCTGACAAATGTTAAATGAAGACTTCCATATCTGAACTGTTGAATACTGACTATGCTCCCCCTAAGAACATGCTAAATTCTCTAATGGATGTATAATGAAGTACATGACTATATGACTCATAGAACTTGTCCTATCACCAAAAACTTACACCAATCACCCAATCACAGTGGGTTTGCACATTTGACATCATTATTACATCAACTTCCCAAAAACAGTGGGGATTCAAATTTCATCAAATGTCCAAAAGGACTTGACCACAATAGTCCATACATGACTGAATATTACATCATAGGTCTCCATATGGCCTTTACATTAAATGACAGATATGAAATTAATAACTGAGACCAAAATATCTTAAAAGTAGCATAATTCAACAACTAGAATGCCAACAATGCATTATATTCTGCCAGGATGATGCTGCCCCTGAACCTGTGCTACCTGTTTATTTTCAACTACTCATTCATCAAAGTATCTTTATCAATCAGATAAATATCGATGGCAAAAACATAACTCAATACCATATCAACGGACTGTACCTATCAACACCAGACTAAGAGAAATCAAATCATAACTATCAGAAGCATGTCAGAGGCTTATCTTAAGTCTGTCCCACTGTTTTTCTATCAGAGGAAAACATACGCAACTGTCTGCAAAGAAAATCGTGTATATATGTGACTGTACCTCATGAAATCATGTATATCTAGTAGCCTTCTGAATTTTCACCCATAGACTGAGCAGACTGAATTAACAACAAAATGAGGCAGAGACAACTTTGAGTTTCTGTCTGAGATATTCAAATTCTTCTTTGGGAAGGGGTTTTGTAAATATATCAAGAACTTGTTCTTTGGAGGGAATATACTCCAATTTAACCTTTTTCTCAAGTACTTTTTCTCATAGAAAGTGATACTTAATAGGAATATGCTTGGTCTTGGAGTGCATAACAGGATTTTTTGAAATACTAATAACACTTGTATTATCACATAGGATGGAGATGGGTGGAGAACATTTGATTTGTATATCATGTAATGTTTGCATCATCCAGAGAAGTTGTGTGCAGAAATATGCAACAGCTACATATTCTGCTTCTGTTGTAGATAAAGCAATGGAACTTTGTTTCTTGCTAAACCAAGATACCAATCGGGGTCCCATGTAAAATGTACCTCCACTAGTGCTTTTCCGACCATCAACATTTCCATCCCAATCCACATATGTGTATGCATGAAGGGTAATATCTGCATATTTAGGATACCATAGACCAAAACATTGGGTTCATTGGAGATATTTGAATATTCTCTTTACTGCCTGAAGATGTGACTCCTTTGTATTGGCTTGGAAAAATCCAACAATCCCAACTGCATGCATGATATCTGGCCTGGTACTTGTCAGATAAAGTAGATTGCCAATCTTAGACCTGTATTTTGGTTGGTTTACTACGAGAGAATCATCATTAGAACTCAGGCTACATCCTGTCATCATGGGAGTACATACAAGTTTGCAATATGCCATCCCACACTTCTTCAAAATTTGCTTGAGATATATTTTTTGTGAGAGAAAGATGTCATCTTTTGCTTGTTGCACTTGTAGACCAAGAAAATAGGTTAGTTCACCAAGTAAAGACATTTCAAATTCTTGCTTCATAATAGAAGCAAAGTTTTGACTCATAGATTCTTCATTACTGCCAAAGATGATATCATCAACACAAACAACAATAATGAATAGTTTATCACCCTCAATTTTTTTGTACAAGTTGTTTTTTGTGGATCCTTCTGTAAAACCTTGTTGCTGAAGCTATTTGTCGAGATGATAATACCATGCCCACAGAACTTGTTTTAGTCCACATAAAGCCTTTTTGAGTTTGCATACAAGGTTTTCATCATTCCCCAAAATTAATCCTTTTGGTTGTTCAATGTATACTTCTTCTTCTACATCTCCATTAAGGAAAGCATATTTTACATCCATTTGATAAACTTTGCAATTTCGAAAACTTGAAAATGAAAGAAACATTCTGATGGCTTTAATTCTAGCTACTGGTGCAAATGTTTCTTCAAAGTATATTCCTTCTTGTTGAGCATACCCTTTGCAAACAAGCCTAGCTTTGTTTCTAATTACCTCTCCCTTTTCATTCAACTTATTTTTGAATATCCATTTTGTCCCAATAACATTTTTATCATGAGGCGTTGGAACCAATTCCAAAGTATCATTCTTTTCAATTTGATCAAGTTCTTCATTCATGGCCTTAACCCAACAGTCATCTTTACTATCTTGATTTACATTTTGTGGTTCAATGGCAAATAATAAAGCTAGATAAATAGAAGATCTTGCAAGGGTTCTTCTTGTTTGTACCCCAGATTCCTTTTCTCCTAGAATTTGAGTTTCTGGATTATTCTTTTGAACATACCTGGATGGAGATTTTTCTTTATCTGATGTATCTTCTATTGTTGCTTCATTAGTTTCTTCTTCTATATCATTGCGATTTGATGTGAGAAAGCATTCATCATCATCCTCTTTTGTTGATATTACCTTTTTGGGCCTTGTGCATGCTTCATCAATCACAACATCAATGCACTCAATAATTTTCCGAAGTTTATTATTGTAACATTTGTATCCTTTGCTTCTAGATGAGTAACCAATAAGTATTCCTTCATCTGATATAGATTCCAACTTACCAAGTTTTTCATCATTATTTTTTATGAAACATTTGCTTCCAAAAACTCTAAAATGCTTGACAGTGGGAGGCTTACCATATCAAATTTCATACGGAGTTTTATCACTATTCACATGAACATGAGCCTTGTTGAGAATATTCACTGTAGTATGTGTAGCTTCAGCCTAGAAGGTGTTAGTAGTTCTAGACTCATCAAGAATAACACGAGTCATTTGTTGAACAATTCTATTCATTCTTTCTGTCATGTCATTTTGTTGAGGAGTTTTAGCTATAGAAAATTGTCTTTTTATGCCATGTTGTTCGCAGAAATCAAAGAATTCATCTGATATGTATTATCCTCCTTAGTCAGATCTGAGACATTTTATTTTTAGATCTAATTTATTTTCAACTAATGCCTTGAAGAATTTAATTTTATTAAATTCTTCATCTTTGCATTTCAATAAACCGATCCAACACATTCTAGAAAATTCATCAATGAATAAGGTATAGTATTGTTCTCCACAAGGTGACTTTTTCCTTACTGGTCCACACAAATCAGTATGTATAAGTTCAAGGGGCTTACTTGTTGATCCTTCTTTGGCATTGAATTGAACTCTGGTTTGCTTACCGAATTGTCATGACTTACATATGGTACTTTCTAGTATGGTGATGTAGGGTAGATCACAAACAACTTTGAGCCTGCTTGATTTTCTTATTTGAGAGAAGCTTAGATGTCCCAACCTTCTGTGCCATAACAAGTTTTCTTCTGCCTTGCCTAGGTAATATTTTTCTTGGCCACCTTTTAATATATACAAATTTCTTGGGGTTCTTGTTCCTTTTATTGTGGTCTTTCTTGTGTCAAGTTCACGAACAACACATTCTTGTCATCATAATACTACATCATTCCTTGATCACACATTTGGCTAACACTCAAAAATTTATGCTTTAATCCATCAACATATATAACATTATTAGCTTTAACTTTTTCTTTTAGAAAAATAGAACCTTTACCCTTAATGACAACAGGTGAGTCATTTCCAAAAGTGACATTCTTTTCTTTCTCTAAAGCATTGTATGAAATAAGTTTATCTTTATCACATGTCATATGTTTTGAGCATCTGCTATCAATGTACCATTGATTTTCTTGTCCTTCTACAAACAATGTTATGCCACAGCTTTCAGACTCTAACTCCTTCATTTTCCATACCCTAGAATTTATTGATATTTGTTCCTTTTGAGATGTGGGTTTTAATTTTCTCTTGCATTCAAATTCTTCATGTCCAAATTTATTGCAAAATGAGAATTCAATTTCATCTATAAGAGGTGAGAAGATATTGTAAATGTTGTTCTTGGATCCTATCTCATTCCTTTGTTTCCTTGCTTCTCTAGTCATGATAGTTTCGTATGAAACACATTGAGCAACCTTATGACCAAAATCATGACATGAGAAACATTATCCATTAAAGAAGAAATTTATGTGATCATATAATTTTCTGGTGTTTTTTACCTTTAGATTAGTGCTTTTGTTTTTCTTCATCCTTGGATTGGGGTGAACATGATTTACCTGTGGAATGCCTTTATTCTTTTGTTGAGGATTGAAGCTTTGTTGACTAGTTTTTGTTGCATTACTGAAGCTTTGTTGAATTTTTGTTGTATTATTGAAGCTTTGCTGACTGGTTTTTGTTGCATTACTAAAGCTTTGCTGACTGATTTTTGTTGTATTATTGAACCTTTGCTAACTGTTATTTTTCATTTAGATAACTTTCGGTGGTGGATGAAGAATTTTTTGTTTGAGATGTTTCTCCAGTTTATCCAAGGTCTATCTTCACAAGAGGAGAGTGTTGTACCTTGATAATTTCATCTAAGATTTCAGATCCTTTAACAAACCTAAGATTTAGAGTTTTTATTTTCTCAAGTTCCTTTCTTAGACTTATTATTTCACATTCTAACTTCTCATTATGATTTTCCTTTTCTATGAGTTGATGCTTCAAAGTATCTATGGCTACTTTTCTTTCTTCCAAGCAAATTTTGAGTTCAACAATTTCTTTAAATAAATATTTTTCCTCTAAAGCATCCACAAATTTATCATTAGACCCATTAGTATTTTTCTCAAAATCCATGAGTAATTTAAGATCTTGATCATATTCACCTTCTTCATTATTTGACAAGTCGTCACTATCTTCATGAATATAATAACTTCTTCTATTGTCAAACCGTCTCCTATTACTTTTTGTAGTATACTTCCCTTTGTCATGGTTGTCTTTATGAGGACATTTAGCAGCATAATGACCAACTCTACCACACAAAAAAACATTTGAAGGGAAGTTTACCTCTAAATCTCCCAGTGCCTAGTTGAAGTTTCTTTACAAAGTTTACCTCGTCTTCTTCTGATATGTATCCAGATTCCTTGCATTCTTCTTTTTCTTTTCCTTTTGTATATGCTTTAACTGCAACTTCTCTAACTTCTAAGGCACCTCCTTTCCTCATTTCAAAATAAATCAAGATCCCATGAAGTTGAACAATAATAAGAGTCTGTAGATCCTACTTTTCTTCAATGGTAGACACTTTTAACTAGAATTTAGGAGTTAGAGATCTTCAGATTTTCTCAAATAAAGAAGTGTCCTTTATATCTTCACCCAGATTTTTCATGCAATTTACAATCTCATCTATACGTAGAAAGAAACTGGCAATAATTTCATCATTATGCATTCTGAGAGTTTCATATTGAATTTTGACAGTTTGGAGTTTAGAACTTTTTACCTTGATATCTCCTTCATAGCTTTGAATGATTTTGTCCCATATTTATTTTGCTATGTTTAGCTGCATAACTTTAACAAATTTTGATTCTGTCAAACTTCCCAATAATGCATTGACATCTTTGGCATTGGTTTCATATGTCTTCTTTTCTACTACATTTGTGGGAACTGCAGCTAGATATTAGTAACCTCCTTCCACAATTACCCAAACATCTGCTCCAAGATACTGAAGATAGGCTCTGGTTCTTGTCTTCCAGTATATAAAATTATTTCCATTGAAGTGTGGTGGTCTGATATATTTCGTTCTATCTTGATTGCTCATCTTGGGAGATCTTCCTTTAAGCCATCAAGCTTCTTTTGAAGGACCTGCTCTGATACCAATTTTTGGGAAAAATATTGAGAGGGTGGTGAGCCAATATTTTAAAAACTCAAAATAATAATTTTCCCTTTTGAAATGTATACGCAACTTGACTGAATCCAACTAGCATATATACGTGACTGTTGTAAAATAAACAAGCGTATGCTCAATAAACTTGTAAAATAGCTAATTCTTTATCTGTTAAACTTTGAACCAGAATGTAAGATATTTATCAGCCATTTAATAAGCAATAAATAGGTGTCGTAAGAACAAAATAAAGTATCACACATAAGTAACACACATGAACACTAGGATTTAAGGTGGAAACCCAATGTGGGAGAAAATCACTGTTGTTGTTGTCTCAACCTTCAAAACTTATTAATATAAAAAAACTTCTTACATTCTTGTATTGGTGCATACTAATACCAGTACACAAGCACCCACCTACTAAAGGCTATAACCTTCACTCATTCTCTAGCTCCTATTGGAAGGGAGCTCCAACCCCTTGATCTAGTTACCAGCTACTACTGAAAGGAAGCTTCAACTTCCTTACTGAAGGCTCCAACCTTCAGCAACATCCATGGACCACGTTTCCTAAGTTTTCACACTGGATTCAATTTCAACAATTATGCTAAATCATCACTGTAATACAATCATCAATCTCTGACACACATAATCAACCAATCACTGAAAACCCAATCAATTGACACTTAATCAAAACTCAACCAATCAACTAGAACAAGCAGATCATTGTAACTAGTACGTAGAATTGAACCCAGAGTATTGCACCGACACACAGAATCAACTGCAGTTCTAAACATTCAAATACAAAAATGTATACACTACTTCACTTAAGGCAACCCGCATGCATATGCACTTTTCTGTAAAGAAACCCACATACATATCTTAAAATACTGAAAGCTGAAAACTTGATCACTACAATTCTGAAAAGAACACTAAATCATACTCATATCTAGTAGAACACTTTGAACCAATCACATAATTGTCTCTTATCTTCAATCACAATCAACAAGTATTCTTTCATCAATCAATAACCAAATTCAACGTCATCATTCAATTAGTTCTACTTCAGACATTATCAGTCAACCCAGATCAACATGAGGAAATCATTAACAAACAAACGAAAAATAACAGCATTGATCAAGTTGATCATTCATTTACGAATAAAAACCCCTTACTTTATATACACGACTTTGAAGGATCTAAACTGCGTGTATACGCCCCTTTCCCGAGACCAACCAGTGTATAGATATGCAAATTTTGACCTAAAATTGTGAAAAATGTTAGAACTTCAGAAAGACATAGATCATAATATTCAGAGATAAAAACATGTGTTAGTACAAAGATCTATTCAAATTATGAGTAGATCATATAATGAAAACTCATTTCAGGTCTCGTGATCTTGATCCATCATTGTATTCATTGGTGTATAATTATTTTCAGATCTATGTGATAGTTATGGACCTTACAATGAAAATATAATTCAGATTGAAGTATTCATCAAAAATCCTTTCACTTCAACACTTGTCCCTTTTATCTTCACCTCCTTATATAGTTTAGCACTTATCCAATACCACGGGTCAAAACTACACTAGTGTTGGTGGTAATTTTTGACGGGATCAATATTCGTTGTCATGCTCATTACTATGGACCAATACCATGGTAAGGACCCCTGGTATTTAGACTACCATGGTGCAAAAATCATATGCTACTTTGCTTCGCTAAACTCACGTGTATATGTGACTTGGCCTTGACTAGCCCGTGTATAGATTTTCAAATGTTCACATGTATCAAACTTCTGATTCTGGTCTGTAAACCTTTGCCCCATCATTTTGGTATTCTGTTCCATCATTCTGTCACCTCTAAACTGACCTATGAATTCATCTAGATACCATATACTTGTTCTATTACAAGTGATTTTTCGTCAAGGACAACATGTGCATCATAATGCCAACATCAACATCCAACAAATATCCCATAGGTAATCTGTTTTTTTCTTAATCAATATTTTCAATGTTGGTTGACTCACCTAGTTTTGCTCTCACATCTCATTTATGTACCTAATCTAGGTATTTCTTTGAAGAAACACCAGAAACCATATATTACATAAAATATTCTTAGTATTCGATTTTGTTTTATTCCCTTCATTGCTTTTGTATGTATTCCTCAATGATGGACAATTCCCATCTTTTGATAGCAAAAGCGGAAATGTAGTAAATCCAAGGCTAGAATAAAAGACAATTAACCCAACTAGAACCATAAGAGAGCAAGAAGAGCTTGGAGTCTCCACCATGTTCTTGAATGAAACCACAACCAACATGGGGAATAGTGAGTAAATAGGTACTTAGTGATATTAGCCCATATTGTAATGTTACTGATATTAACATGTATCATAATGCTCCTTTAACACATATTGAAGAAGATTTGAAGAGAAAATGCGTTGCAATGTGAGTTTTCGGTGCTGTTGTACACTCTGGTAAATTAGATGTTTGGTAAAGTAGGCCTACTTCATAAAGTTGCAACCAAGTGCATGAAAAACAAGTGTTTATCAGATCCGAGTTGGTGGCAACCAAGTGCATCAAAAGCAAGTGTTTATCAAATCTAAGTTGATGGAAACCAAGTGCATGAAAAACAAGGGTTTCTCAAATCCGAGGCAGTGGCAACCATTTCCGAGGCATTGGTAACCATTTCCATTTCCAGAGTGGTGGAAAACGCAAGGGGAAAAACTTCAATTGGTCAATTCTTCGAACCTACTAGCTGGACAGATGGGTAAAAGTGGCCACCTCAAACGGTATGAGCCAGATGGAGCAATGATCTTACAGGGGTATGGGGCTAACACGTTTGCAATTTTTAAAGAAGCTGGCTGGGAGCCGATTTTTTAACTCTTTAGTGGGTATGATATTAAGCTCAAAAATGATTTCATTGATTTTCTTGATAGCAATATCACTAGGGTCTAGGGGCTATTATTTCAAGTAACATAAGAAATCATTGTTGAGGTAATGAAAACACCAGCCGAGGGGAAAACATGGTTTAAGAGATAGATGGTGCAATAGTGCGAAAAGTTCTGAAATTCGGACCTGAGGTTTAGCGCAATTTCTTCTCAAATGGGTTTTTTTTTTAGCTTCTGAAACGTCGCAGAAAAAGGTTATACTGAAAATGCCATGATGACCTTTTTGGAGCAGTGAAACCCTAGAATCCAAAGCTCTGATACCAAATGTTATGAAACCAGCTCAAGAAAAATATAGAAAAGATAGATCAACGCCTTAGAATTCAGCCTCTTCGAGGGGGCAACCTCCTTTTACATTACATAAATGAACAATTCTTTGATGATTCAAATGACAAACCTCCTTTCTATATATAGGAGTCTAAGGAGTCACAATATAATCTAGCCGACCTAACAATAATAATATAAAGCCACAAAAGTAACAATAGAGGGATTCTATGGGGCACAACAATAGCAATATGGGGGCAATAGGGGCACAACAATATTAATAAGGGGTATAACTACAATAGTAATGGGGTAATCACTAG
>APFE030907033.1:25397-52741 GCA_000404065.3 Pinus taeda | reverse complement strand
TCTTGATGGTTTGAGGAGTGGTAATTCCCGCCAATGCATTACAAGATATGGTAGGATTCATTTGTTCTTCATCTAGGTTATGTTCCTGGAGTATATCCTCTTCTTTTGACCTTTCTTGCTCCTTTTCTTCTTCCTCTTCACAATCTATGTAGAATAATTTCTTCTTAGCACACTTATGACCTTTAGTGTATATGCTATCACAACTGTAACAAAGCCCTTTTGCTCTTTTTTCTTCCAATTTTTGTGGTGTCAACCTTATAGGTTGTGGAAGACTAGCGGCAACAACACTTCCGTCTTTATAGATGTGAGTGGTATGCTTCTTGGTTGCCATAATTTTGCTTTCCATTTTTCTTGCTAACCTGAATGCCTTCTCTAATGAATCAGGTTCCCAAAGGTGAACATCATGTTGGATATTATCCTTTAAATGCCCTATGAACACATCAATCTTATGCTCCTTTGGAATATCTTTTACCCTTATGTTCAATTTTTGGAACTCCTCAATGTGCTCCATTATTGGACCCTTTTGTTTGAGACTTATTAATTGGCTAAAAAAAGTGTTGCTTTTTGTATCCTCATAATGTGCCATCAATTCTTCCGTAAAAATTGCACATACAAGATCAAAGCCATTGATACCATACAAACTGATTTGGTTCCAAATATAAAGTTGCAATACGTACCTTTTGTGTGTTTTGCACATTATTGAGATCGAAAATTGCTCCATCTGTAATATCCATGTTGCGGGATCCTTGCCATCAAACTTCCTCATATCGATTTTTGGCATATGGCGAGTCTTTGATCCAACATTAGAGTCTATGGAATCATGATTAACATTTCTTTTGTTGTCATCATGAGTTTCCTTTACTACCCTTTCACCATTAGTGACCATTTCTTGTAGCAACTTATTCATATTTATCTTCAATTCGTCCATTTCTGTCTTCAAATCTATCTTCAAATCGTCCATCTTAGCTTCTAAACATTTCTTTAAACCATCCATCTTAGCTTCTACATCTTTCTTTAAACCATCCATCTTATATTCTGTTCCTATTTGTGCAAGTGACAATTGTTGCACTTGGTCTCGTAATTTTGATATATCATGTTGCATTTCTTCCTCTTCTTCATGAGTCATGCTAGAGATTTCAGGTTGCCTACTAGGTGTTTGCATTTTCTTTCTTCGGGGAATCAATTACCAATAATAATGCTTTACTATGCCCTTTGAATTCGTTCAACTAATTTTTCAAACCAATCTTATGCAAAAATTTAAAAAAAACTACACCTTTTTTTCACTTTGTAGGAGCATGATATTGAATCTGATGTATCTCTGTAATTTCAGATCATCCAGTTCTGAAATTGCAATTTGTGGTATCCCTCTGTGTCCTCTTTCCAATGCCACCTGTCTAATCGAAATTGGATTCTCCAGGAAAGAGTTATATGAAATATCCCACAGTGACCTGATTATAGACTAGTTCAGTAGAGCGAACTTGTACGACGTGCCACAAGTCACTGTTTCAACCTTTAGCTCTGAAAAATATACAGAAGAAACTACATCTCATCTTCTTTCTGCACCTTCTTAAGAAATTTCAATCCAATTCTCAAAGAAAAAGTTATGACAATTTTCCCTAGGTCACCTGTTTGGAATGTAATTCAGGAGTCCGCAAAAATCCCAACTTCCTCAGATCATATCTCCGCAAATATAGCTCAAAAAGCTCTGAAATTCGGACCCGAGATTTAGCATGATGTCTTCTCAAATTGGTTTTTTGTTCAACTTTTGAAACATCGCTGAAAAAAAGTTATAGTGAAAATTCCATGATGACCTGTTTGGAGCAGCGAAACCCTAGTATGCAAAGCTCTGATACCAAATGTTATGAAACCAGCTCAAGAAAAAGATAGAAAAGATAGATCAACGCCTTAAAATCTAGCCTCTTCGAGGGGGAAACCTCCTTTACATTACATAAATGAACAATTCTTTGATGATTAAAATGACAAAACCTCCTTTCTATATATAGGAGTCTAAGGAGTCACAATATAACCCAACCGACCTAACAATAATAATATAAAGCCACAAAAATAACAATAGAGGGATTCTATGGGGCACAGTAATAAAAATATGGGGACAATAGGGGCACAACAATATTAATAAGGGATACAACTACAATAGTAATGGGGTAATCACTAGTATTATAGGGACCTATCATAATGATTCTATAATGTAAATAGTATTATGCTTTAAACACATGTTAGTATCAACTAGAATAAACAATATTACGAATAAGTGTTCTAAAAACTAATTTCATTAGTCAAAGATGTTCAATTGTAAGAAGATTAGACATTATACTTCAAATCAGCGTCCAAATGTCAATTGGCCAAAAAAGTAAAATATAAGTATCTAAAAGTATTTGAAAACCCTTATAATTGTATTTAAGTGTTTAGACACTAAATACTATTAAACACCACAATTGCAAATAAAACTGGTTGTAACGTTATTTAATGCCTTCCAGTTCCCATTTGTCTTTTTATTGCTTTCAAATTGTTTTGAAAAAAAACACATAGTTACTACATAAAACATTAATATTATATCATAACTCAAAATTTCTTTAAAAGTTTAACTTGTGATCTAGCCATAAATAACGTGTAATTCAATCCCAAATTAATGCATAACAATAAAGTTCATTTAAAATTTCTAAAAAATCTATCAAGTTTTAGATATTTCCATGTCTAGATAAAAATATTTAGCACTATAAAACTTAGAGCAAATTCAAAACTGCACAAATGTCTATAACATCCTAATCATTGCAATCTCATAACTATAAAATTAAGAGTTCATGCAGAGTCAAATATTTCTATGCTAATATGACAATTACTTTATCGAATCCTAAAAATATATATTTCAAAGGTCCATTACAGACATCATGAAAGCATTAAACAAATCCATGATCTATATACATAAAACACTTAGATGGAATAATTTATATTAGCAATTTGTATCCATGACTATATTTTTTTTAGTTCATATATATATATATAACATTTGTTCACTGAATACCAAACAATGCATCATGATTCACAAAAACCACTAATGAAAATAATAACATGCTTTTAACTATACATCACTAAATAATAATAATTATAATACAATACAATTCTAGTTAAAGAATACTAGCTAAATAAGCAATTCTAACATCCATAGAATTTAAAATAAGCAAATACAAAACAACCTAATATAATAACTTAATACTCTATTTAATTATATATTAAAACAATAAAATTTGATAATAAACATTTTACCCTTATGTAAACCATTAAGAGATATAATGTTTATTGAATTCAATATATGTTCCTTTTTTATTAATATAATATTGTATGTATACTATATATATGAAATTTATATCGTAAATATTTATAATTAATTGCTTAATATTCGAAATACTTAATTTACAAAACATATGAATAAAATTGAATTAAAATTTAAATTCACATTGGCATCACTTTAAACAAAGTCCCTTTTACTTTTATAAAGGTTAGCCAAAATAATCATAACACTCACTCAAACTTCAATTCATTTTGCAACCATCCACAATTTTAAGTAAAACCAATTAAACTTAACAATTTAGTTACTTGCCACAATTAAAAACAATTAGGATCCAAAAAGCAGAGGATGAAAAGAAACAAAGAAGAACACGCTGAACAGAGAAAGTAAAAAAAAATATTCATATAAAATGTACTATAAAATTGTAATTTAAATAAATAATTTTCAAATTTAAAACAAAATTGATTTAGCGTGCTTCCATGCAGTATTGTAAATGCCACTGATTTGGTTGAGGATTGTTAATGTTCGGAAGTGTCCACAGAGACCATTCAATCGACAAATCCAACTTCTGACTTCATGGTCATACCCGTATTTCAACTTGCTTTCAGTAGGGACCATAAAAAATATGTATATATAGTTGTGTGTGTTTACAAGGATGCCAATTGGTCACGGAATGTCATAGCACAGTCCAAAAGACAATGTCAAGTTTCGATCTCATAGCCAGCTTGACCACCGACTTTCCTCTGGCATAGCCCACAAAAGAAACATATATGTATGATTGGACTCTTTATAATTTATTAGTTTGTTTTTTTCATATCACGTATTATTTTATAAAATTAATTCAACATAATTTAAATTGAATAAATTATACTTATAAGATAAAATGTTTAAAAGATCAGAACTCGTTATCTAATTCTTTAAAAAAAAAAAATGAAGTATTGAAGATGGAGTCGAATAGGTCAGGGAGTGTTAGTACTCCAGAGTGTATACAGAGACCATTCAAACCACAATGACCACCATCGATCTCATAGTTGTGATCTACCTCCGACTTGCTTTCAGCACGAGCTATAAAAGAAATATATGTATATAGTTATGTGTAACCTCATAGTCAGCCCGACCTCCAAATTTCCTCTACAAAGGCCCACAAAACAAACATATGTGTCTATAATTTACTATTTTGTTTTTTCACATAACATATTATTCAATAAATGTAATTTAAAATACTTTGTTCATTTATCAATAAAGAAATAAATTCAACAAATCATTTTTATAAGACTTTTAAGATTTGATTTATAACATATTAACGCATGATCAAATTCATCATAAAAGAAATAATTATAATAACACCAGTGAACCTATATTTTGAGCCCAATTGGCTAGGGAATATCAGTAGTCGGGATTGTATAAAGAGACCCTCCAAATAACAATTTCGACCTCCGATCTCATAGAGGGGTCCGACCTCCGACTTGCTTTCAGTAGGGGCCACAAAAGAAATATATGCATATAGATACGTGTTCTTACAACAAGCACCTCCGACCTCATAGGCATCCCGACCTCCGACTTGCTTCTACGAAGGCCCACAAAATAAACATAGGTGTCTATATTTTATTATTTTTTCACATAAAATATTATTTAATAAATGTAATTTAAAATACCTTATTATTTTATCAATAAACAAATAAATTCAAAAAATTGTTTTTATAAGATATTTAAGATTTAATTTATAACATATCAACTCATGATAAACTTTATCATAGACCTCATTTAAGTCGTTAATAACAAATAATAATAATAACAACAATGAACTTAGATTCTGAGCCGCATTGACCGAGGAGTGTTAGTAGTTGGGAATGTCTAGAGAGACCATTCAAATGATAATGTCGACCTCCAATCTCATAGTTGCGGCAAACCTCCGACTTGCTTTCAATAGGAGCCACAAAAGAAATATATGTTTATAGTTACGTGTGTTTACAACAACCACTTTCGACCTCATACTCAGCCTGACCTCTGCCTTGCTTCTATGAAGGCCCACAAAACAAAAATATGTCTATAATTTATTATTTTGCTTTTGCATATAACATATTATTTAATAAATGTAATTTAAAATACCTTATTCTTCTATCAACAAAGAAATAAATTTGAAAATTTATTTTTATAGGACATCTATTTAAAGCAATTTTATAGAAAGATTATTATTCCTTCTATCTAATAATCTAAGATAACAAATCCAAAAACTACATATAAATTAAACAAAGTTAGGATCAAAATGCTTAAAAGATACGAACCCATCAGCCCTCGTCTAAAGAATAAAACAATCTTAATATGGTTCATAAATCACAAAAGTCAGAAACAACAAGCTTAAACGTTAGTTTCAATTTAAGCACTGCTCGAACCTCAGCCTTTTCCAAGATGACTTGTAGCTTGGCCTTTTCCTTATGATTCTTCTCCAAACAAACTTTGACTGCCCGACAACGAAATCGATCCTGACCTCAACTACGTGTTTCCTCTGACTCCAAACAAACTGAAAAAAATTGAAATGGAGACAAATGCGCCTATTCTACCTTTTTTTTTTTTTTAAACGTGCACTCACAATGATGGCTCAAACATGTTCATCTATGCATAAAATTTATGAAGAATGTACATTACAACATCCCACCCTTGGAAACTCAGAATATTGGTAACATTGGCCTCAAATTTCTCCAATACTTGAAACTTGAATTTTACCGTCAATACTTTTATGTTTTTGTTTTCCTAGTTGACAACTATATGAGACGATGATCTCCTATCGCTTAAAGTATAACTTTTTATACAAATAAATTTAATATTTTGAAAAACAAATTAATAAAACCTATCTTCCCTATGACAGTCGATTGAATGTAAAAGTCATATAAAAACTTGCATACACGAGTCTATTAAAATTCAAACATGCGTCAACTTCCGACATCGCAATTCATCGCGCCCTACTAAGCTCAGGTTTATCTTCTTCCCTAGCTAGTTGTTTATGTCAATAGAACTCCGATCCCCCAACTATCTAAAACAACACGATGTGTAGTCGGAGTCACCACCTTACTCACAATCCTTCTAAAAATGCAAACATCCCTATACTCCTAACTTCATAAGTTTCAAAGTAAATTCCAAGAAATCTTCCTCGTATCCGCTACAGAAAATCATGGAATCGGAGTCGGCAGATAATTTAAAACCAAAACATATGGAATCAAGATCGACACCTTTCCCACAGGACTTCCACAAATACAAAGATGAGTCGACCTTCGACCTAGCTTTGGTCAATCCAAGTTTATTCCTACAACATTGCATCCAAACCATCAAAACTTAAGATGACAATGTATTTAACACTTCTGACCCAATAAACCAGAGTTTGTTGACACAGAGAACTTAAAAACTTATTAGGTTTCCGTTGCTAGTATCCAGCAACCTTCTTACTTGAACAACTCTTATCCGCACAAAAATCTTATTTCACGCACCCACTGAAGTAAGAAAAACACAAAACAAAAGAACTCACCTGGTAACAAGGAAACCCTGACGACGAGAATTAAATTTGCACACATAACACAAGCATAATAACATGAAATCCAGCCTCAATGAGCGCTACAACACCAAGAAAAAAAAAAACATCCACTTTGAACATAAAAAATAGCTAAATCCGCTTCTTGATGATCCATCAACCATAATAATAAAGTATCCACCAACACTCTTAAAACAAAATTAACACCACCAGAGCTCAATGCAGCGCAAGTTAACTCCGAGTTGTATGAAGAATAGCCCTTCCATGTACGTACATTGTTAAATCCAATCTACCATGCATGGTAGGATGACGTTGACCCTCGAATTCCGGAGCCGGGGATGTGGGGACGCGTTGACATCATGGAAAAATTTCAGCCAAATGCCTAATGTTAACTATGGAGATTTGAAAATTTGATCTAGTATAGACAAACTAATAGCTTCGAACCAATCATAGATGTCACTCCGTGGGCAGTGACATAATAAGGCACAAAAGCATCACAAAGAACCATATTAAAGGCAATTTTTACCCAACATTATAATAAACCAAATAAACATTAACAAATTTCTAATGTCAAAATATACTAACACCTAACACATGCCTCAATTTCCTTCATTTTGTGCGATGTTAAAGAAATTGTCCTACTTAAATCATGTCAAATCAAATAAGGATGTAAAGCCCCATTCATGAAGAATATATATATATATATATATTGAAAATTTCATTTATTAGCTAAAGCATTCAAAATTAATGATCCCACAAAAAGAAGGTTCATAATGGATCTGTATGATTTTTTCTTTTTCTCACTTTTCACTTTTCCAATCTTGTTTCTTCTTGTTTTTAAAGGTGGTGGAACCTATCATAACTTTGTTGTCAATCAAAAACTATTATTGGTTGCTATCAATGAATGTAGGTTGACTTATAACTGATATTTAAGGAAAACCATTCGAGATGAAATGACTCAATAGATCCTTTAGGGGCCAAACATTTAATTTTTTCAAATGCCTTTTGATCCTAGCCATTAACCTATTTCCTCACATTCAAGGAAGAATAATTTTTAATTGATGAAAAATAATTTAAAGATTTATTTTAAAGCTAACGATAATTTTAACCCAAATAATATTAGCAGGAAAATCAATGCCCATTATAATAATCCATAAATCTACTCTCTTTTTTTGTAAGATTGGTAGATCCTTCCATTTTCATTAAAATATAAGCAAGTTACATCCACATATTAATAGTTAGGTGGCCTCAACTTTCCCAAAGGGAAACCAAGTCTGTTGGCCACCTAACAACATGATAAGTCATGCAATAGAAAAAAAAATAATAAGTCTTTCTACCCAAGCTATATAGGTTTGCATATCTTTACCTTCTCCAAATACTATTTGCCTATGAACATAAAAAACATCATTCTGAAAAATAAAAGCTAACCGCATATACATTGATCAAAATTGAAACCATCTAGCAACCTACTCTTCTCCCTTGGCAGAAGCATAATCTATCAGAGTCAGGTCCTTAACATTGGAGCCCGACAGTACTGTCCGTGAAAGAAGGCAGGGAAGGTGATCCTCAATTCGGCATAGGCGTCTATCTTATTTTTGCAGCTAGAACTGAAGTTTTTGGAAGTCTTGCTTATAGTTAGGGAAATCCTATACCACTATTGTCATACTCACTGAGATTTGCTCCAATGCCTTTCCCACAATACTTTTCATGGTCCAGTACAGGTATAAAGTTTGTTTGAATTGGGTAACTCACATTCGGGTATGCCCAGGGTCTGACACCATCTCCCACCAGTCCTCCATCTCAATATCCATCCATCCCGCCTAGTAATTCAGATCAGCTTCCCACTCCTTAATTAACCGCTAGATTTCTTCGTTGGGCCCTTCACAATAAGCAGTGGCCACATCATTTATGATGTTGGCTGTCGATTTGCAACCCCTTGTTTTGCTAGTAGAGGAGCGAGGTGCTCCTCCTACGTAGTCACCTGAGTTCTCTTACCACGGCCTCTAAACTTCGTAGCCCGCGTCATTGCTACAAGCTCACAGTTCCCAGTGAAAAGGTGGGTATGGTAAATTTCTTGTACAGATGGTGCCATGATCTCAAAAGCCTTTCGCTTCCAGGTGACCCTACCACCCCGCACACGTGCCATGGGAGAATGAAATAGTAATTTACATGATAAAATTCAATGAACCTTTGCAGGTCTTACCTCATGCACCCCATCCTTGTCATCCAACCCATATGGGAACACAGCTTCCACACACCATAACCAATTTTCATAATAGCTAGAAGAATAATTTAAAATACCAATAGCATAAGTGAGGTCCCCAACCTTAGAACGATGCATACCTTCGACTTTAACCCCACAGAGACTTCCACAGCGGCCACGGGAATGGAAATTAGCAATATAGGCAACAAAAACATTGCGGTTTCGGGACGAACAGACGTGCAGGGAGAAAATATTCCACCCATCCCTAGGGATTACAATAAAACTAAGCCTAGAGACAAAGCTAAAGACAACCCAACCCCAAACCCCAGGATTATCAAACCAAATGAGATAGAGATGATCCCACGGGCTGGTAACAGAGACCCACATCCATATAACCCCATCTGAGAAAGAAGAATTTCGAAATGAGGCAACACAAAGACCATACTAGTCAACATGACATACTGCTTCAAGGATACAGGCATGGACAACTTCTAGAAACCCTGTTTACTCCCACCCGCAAACAATTCAACCTCATGCAGACCCAAATCCCATAACCATACAAGTTGATGAATGGAGGAGGGAGAGAAAAAACAGTTCAGATACCAGATTACCCTCTCCCAAAGAAGATTAGTCCACCACCTTTCCTAGAGTCGTGACGTTCCTCTGCACTCAGTGTCACCCTTCCACACTACTTTCCCCTGTAAATACAACCTACTAACAACCCTCACAGAGCGCTTGACACCAAGCCTAACCAAAGACACAATGTCATTGCCACCTCCTACGAGAGTATTAACTCCTTGCATGCAAGGAGCCACCGCACCTATTGCCTCGAGTGTGTGGAGGGTAGTGGGTTTATACCCCAATGTCCTTCACATTTAAACTATATTGATGAGAGTGTCATCCAACTCACACCCCAATCGAGGGAACCCATAAATCTACTTTTAATAAATCATAACCTTTTTAATATTTATTGTGCCAAGAGGCACTCTCCAACCCAGTATGGAAGAGATGTTGTAATGTCATGTCCTGTCTTGTCTTGTAAACATTTTGACTCGGTAAAATTACAACAAAAAAAAGTAATAATAATAATAATAATAACATGAAAATATTTTCACTCGATCAAAATAAAATAGAAATAATAAAAAACATTAAAATAGAAAAAACTTCATGGTATCCCCGATGGGGGTGAGATCCTAGGACCGCGTGGTTCCTTGTGGCCCATGTCAGTAGTCATGCGGCAAGTGGAAGGGGGGTCGACCCCTCAGTCCCCTCACTTAATTAAGCAATTAGAGGTGAGTAATGTTGAGCGCGTGAAACAACCCAAAGCCTCGTCGAGTGTGGGAGGAGATGTTCTAAGGCGATGGATGGGTAATTTGAATGACATTTGTGTTGACGTGATGGTTCAGCTTAATGCGTCGGACTAGTATTATGCACATGAACGAAGGCATAGGAGTTTGGCCTTTTGGTTTTGGAGGCATTGGAAGCGTTTTCTCTCTGGGTTCGATTGAGGATGTCTTGTCCTACACTTGTCCCTAGAAGGGTTTGTTAGTGTCAGTATCTTCATCCCTCCATCAGTGATCAAAATTCTCTTGTTGCATTGCATTTTAGGTGTAGCATTCGATCAGCTACATTCCATTAGGATCATGGATCATCTGATGGCATTGGCATATTATCATTTTTCCCTCATGGTCTTTACCTGCTGGCCTATTTTCAAAAATTCAAGTCATTTACAATCATTTTACGTCTTTACATCTGCAAAAGTCATTTTTAGGGTTTTAGGTCTCATTAGGTCTAGGGTTTTGTCATTAAAGTCTTCTAAAAGCTCAATAATGGTCAGCGGGCACATCAAGAGGTCAAATAAAACTTCAGGATCAAAAATTTCAATAATCACATGCTCAGTGATTGATTTTTCCTCAAAACCCTGTTTTGAGGAAAAACAAAGTTTTATTGTGTTATGTATAAAAATTTCATGTAATTTCATTTTTCCTATATGTAATAAGTCCGAGTTGCAGCCCTGGTCACCTTGCCAAGCTCCTGCACTCCAACTCCTGCAAAAGAGTCAAAAATTCAAAGCATTTAGTCCATCAAAGGCAAAAAGCAAGTCAAGCTGCAAAACAGAGTTCTAAAGAACAAGTGAAAAGCAAACTTTAGAAAAGTGGGTTTTGTAAATAAAAATTAAAGTCCAAGGGTATATAAAGTGTTTCTTATGTTCAAGAGTTCATTTATGTGCCAAAAAGAAAATGAACAAGCCAAGTCACGATTTGAGGAGAAAAAGGAAAAAATCGCAGCAAAAGTTGTGAAGTTTCTTGGCGCAGCACACTTAGGTTGAGGAGTGGCACACCTGGTCAGCGCGGCACACGCGACGCAGGAAACACACTGAACCTTCAACAGGCACGACACACCTGTTTCTGGGCGTGGCGCACCGGTCCTCCTAGCTTAAACTTCACTTAAATCACCTCCTCCAAGCTCCAAATATTGCAAACCTCATTTCACAAGTAAGTTTAACATTCCTAAGTGCCATTGCAATGGTTTTAGTCAGCTTTCATAGTGTGTAAATAGGTGAAAAGGAAAACCCTATTTTGTTGCACAGTCACATTCAAAAAATTGTCTAAGGTTTCAAAGTTTTCATTGTTTCTATTTGCTCCCTTGCATCATTTTCACATCCCTTCACTACATTTCCTTCATTTCATTTTCCCTCCCCTTTCTCATTCACACTCATCTATCCCCCTATCCCCAAAACTAAAAACCCTAATACCTAATTCCCACTACTCCTAAACCCTAATTGGCATCCCCAAACCCTATCACTCCCTAAAACCATTATATCTAGCATCAAAAATCCCTCATTCATTGTCCCCCTAATCAATTCCATTCATCAAGTAGCAAACACCTATTCTTGATTTAAAATCTCTTCATACTCATCGCTTCAAACCAAATAGTGGCAAATATGGAGACAGATTCACCTTATGAAAGGGATGAGGAAAGAGTAAGTGATTCCTCCCAAGAAATTCATGCACCAAGAAAACCTCACAAGGGAGAAAAACACATCCAGGAGGAGCCCACTACACTTACAGAGCTATTGGCTTGCCCTCTTCCAGTAGCTTGTTTCAAACACCAGTCTTGCTACCAGTTTTGTGAGATGGTGGAAAGAGTGAAATACCACCATGAGCTTGCTAGATTATTTTTCCTCCATCTTCACAATGGACAGGTCAATTTAGCAGGTGTTACATTCACTTTGACACCTGAAACTATAGTTGAAGCAACATGTATTCCGAATCTGGGTCAACAGTGGAACAAGGGACAGTTGGTGGAAAAAGAACATTATGACCCTTATATCAAAGTTGGCTATCAGAAGAAGATCAGTAGGGTCTTCCCTTTCAAATACCTACAGGACACATATGCTCCACTTATGAAGCTCATAATCAAATACTTCAGCTGCGAAGGCAGATTTTCTCGCTTATAAACCTATCATGTCAGATTATTGATGAATTTCACTAGGGTGAGGATGATGAACCTCCCCTATTTCATGTGCCAAAATATTGAGAAAATGACTACATTGGTGCAAAGGAAACCTCCTCATCAACAATACAACAACATTTATCACTTTGCATTGATCAAGATTGTGGTTTTGCATCAGCTAAGTTTGTTGAATGTTTCATGGGATGATTTCATTTCACATGAGGCTTTCACGAGTCCTCAAGTGACCCCATAAGTTTTTCATGAGGCAGGAGGGCCTTCACATCAACAAGAAGTGCATGAGACTCAAACCACCAGTGTGCCAGTATTCATCATTTATCAAAAGGGGACAACGAGGCTATTTGCAGCAGCAAAACAAGTACTATCTCCATCCGGTGTGGAAGGGGTCTCGTTTCCTTCAATAGCAAAGCAGGTACAGGACAAAGGTAAACAACCAGTGCATGATGAAGGGCCTTCTGAAGGTCAAGAGATATATTTCATTCTGATTCAAGATGATGATGTTGATTTGGGCCCCCAAAGCTCAAGACTGAAAGAGATCATCCATGAAAAAGAAGCTGACATTCATGCCTTAGCTCTTAACCTGGAAAGAGTTAAGGGGATTATAAACTACCTTGATCAAAGGAACAAGTAGCTAGAGGATCAGCAGACGATCATGGAGCTACAAACCATAAGAGAAAACTAGCAAGCAACCAAGAGGAGGAAAATCAAATTGACACCACTAAAGCAAGAGATTGAAGCTGATCGTGAATCTTGGCTAGAGAGGACAAACATGCACTTGGAGAAGCTGTTGGAGAAGGCCAAAAAAGATAAAAAGATGTTAAGACACATGGCCTATCACTATTTGGCAAGAAACAAAATTTTCAAAGCGAGGATAAGGACCTTAAAGGCCAAGTTGAGGAAAACTTTGAGGAGGAAGAAAGACCAAGATAGACACAAAATCTTGGCTGAGGCTTCCTTAGCCCAACATAGTACTTGATGCAGGTCACTCAGCCCAAATTTCAAGAAATTTGGCACAATTTTTGTCAATTTTGAATTTTTTGAAGGGAAAAATGGGATTTTCAGCCTGGTGCATAGCGCCACTCGACGCTTGCTTTTTTTAGGGACCTCCTCTGTAGGAAAACTCTACTTTTTTTTATTCATCATAAAGAATTATGAATGCCCAGAAATTACTAGAAATTTTTGTCAAGTTTTGGGCCTCTAAAAGGGTCAAAAACATCTCAAAAAGGCCCTTTCTACCCCTTTTTGGTCACATAGGAAGCAGTGTTGGGAGAACTCACTTTTGGAGGGGCAAATGGACACTAAATTTATAAATTTCACTTGTTCTGGAAAGTAGACAGACAGATCTTTCGAACAAGCCAAATTGGAGTAAATTTGGTGTATAGAAAGCCCTCCAAAATACGCTGCAAAATGGCGCTACGCACAAGGACAGTGGCACAGCGCACAGGATGAAAAATTGCTATTTTTGCCAAAAAAACTCTGTTTTTCGCCCAGTGTTTTCTCAGTTTGATTTTTTTCTATCTCTCATGATCAAACTCATGATGTAAATTGATGTAAATTGATGAAATTTGATGTAAAAATGTTGAAAACTCACTCATGGAGGTAGATACATCATGAAAAGGTAGTTTTGAACTGAATGAATCAGTTTCCTAGATTTTAGAGGCAAGTTGTTCCACTGCCTACTTTTCAATTCTTAGTTTAGATCTTGTTGAAATAGCTCCTAAGCTCATGAAATTGACCTCTAAATTCTAGCATGAGTTGTTTGTTGTTTATACCTAGTATTTTTTCAATCATTTGTCAAGGTTGGACTTTTGTGAAAGCTTTGAGCAGCATTGTATACTCATCTCTGCAGTTTGGCAAAGGAATAGACCATGGTTTGCAGCATTTTGTGGGATTCTTATGGCAAGTTGATTTGGAATTGTTTCTTCTTCTGTAATTCAAGTTTACATGTGTTTGTGTATGCTATTATCTCTCTCTTTTCAGCTGAACTAAATGAATCAAGGATAAAGGTGGAAATCATTGATGCTGCAGTGCTCTACCTAGGGTTTGTTTAGTTATTTATGTTTTCTACTGTTTGAAGAGGACTCTTGAGACTCTCATGCCCTCTCCAACTCCTCACCATTCTTAAGACTCTCAATCTCATTCAATTTAAAGTACTAAAGCATTTGCCTACCTCGCCCCACAGAAACCTCTGCAAAACTGAGTCCATTCCTCGGACCCAAATTTGCCTTTCACATTTGAGCCAAAAAACCAACATAAAATTCAATCAAAATCCTCTAAGCATATATCTAGTCTAAAATTAGTCTTTACATCAATCATCTCAACTTTCATTTTTTATATTTTCCTGTGATTGACAAGGAGAGAGCCCTCTCCCGACCTGGTGGCGCTAGCTATCAGGTTAAGCGTGGTTTCATGTTACCCTAGATCCTGCGTTTCTTAGCCTGAGGTAGATTTAGGCCCTAACATAGTAGCGACCATACTAGGGAAGAAAAGCTTATTTGTTTATTAGTTTTCTTTGTTTTATAAACTACAAATGCAGCCTGAAGTTATGCCAGGAAGCCTTCGAACTACACATTGCTTTGCGAGTGCATAAGTAGATAAAAGTTGCTTCAGTTAATCTCTGGTCTAGTCTTATAAACTGAACATCTGACTTGGAAATTGCCCCAGTACATCAAGTAATTTTAGACTTTTGGATGATGAGTTTAGAATTTTGTAGGCTGACAAGATTGTAATGTCAATTTGATTTTTGGGAATAAATCAACACTGGCTTCCAAACGATACACCAGAGCAAATCCCGATCCTGATCCCCATCTCATGTATGAAATCCCAAATCTCATTCCAAGAATTCTCTGCCAATAAAGTTCTATGATTCTTGTGTTTAGATCTCATTCATGCCCGGTTGTTTTTGAATATCTTGAAGATCTTCCATTTTATGAAAAATTTGAGCTATCTTTGTTTGAGACTAAGTCTAAAAGTGCAGTTGGTGCTACTACACTAAATCCCAAGTTTGTCAAGAATATTGAAGTTGAAAGAGCAAATCTATCAATTGACACTTATATTCTGAATATTCAAACTTCAATTGTGGCTACCAATATTCCTGAGTTCTTAGACTTTGCATCTGCTACTCTTGGTTCATCTGATGTTGTATCTAATTCAGAAATTCCTACTGAAACTCCTTTTATTCCCACCATTCTCATGCAGCCTACCACCTCTGATCAGAAATCTACAATGGTTTCACCTCCATCCACTCCTTCTACACCTCAAACATCAAGAATTTCTTCACCCCCTTCAACACCTCATACACCGGTCATTCCAACTCCTCCTACATCCCCAAGGCCAGTTGTAAATCCACCTCGAGCAATGGCTTCCAAATATGCACCTCTTGTTTTGCCATAGAACTTGGATAACATGCCCGCTGATTACCAAAACAAGATCCCATTGATTGATGCTTCTCAAGGTGTCACAGCGCAGTAGCACGAAGATTGGATGAGTGATTTCTTTGATCTCCACGAGATTGATGTAGAGAACGTAACAATGAGATTATTTGTGCAAACTTTTGGAGGTGAAGTCCGAAAATGGTTCAAAGCATTGCCTGCTGGAATAATCAATTCATTAGAAGCCCTTCAAAGACAATTTCTGGATCGTTGGGAGGTAAAGAAAAATCCACTTCAAATCCTTTCTAAGTATGAAAACATTAAGAGAAATGTTGGTGAAAGTGTTCAGGATTATTGTGTTAGATTCAATATTGTTTATAATGCCATTGCAGCTGACATCAAGCCACCTATGGAGCTGGATTTGATCAAATTTCTCGATGGTTTTGATCCCGATATGGCATATTAGTTGGGAGAAAGAGACATCGCTACATTGGAAGACATGCAGAAAATTGTAGTAAGTGTTGAAGCAAATTTGTTAGCTAAGAGAGCTAGAACAAAGATTGAGAAGAAGGTGACTATAAAAGAAGATGCTTCTACTTCAGATCATTTGCTTCGTAAGATTGAGAAGATGTTGATAGATTCACCATTGCAGATAAGCCTGAGACACAAGTTAGAAATCCAAATTTATGTGGTAAGCATCAACCACAATTTAGAATCAAACAACGAGATCAAAGAGCTCAAGATCCTTCAGCTCAACAGCAAGTCAAAACACCATTACAACATAACTATGTTCAAGGCACGGAATCAGAAAATGATAAGGTCCTAATTGGAGATGAGAATCACCTTTTTACACCAGATGATTTGCCAATTTATATCACTGAAGATGAAGAGTATTCAGAAAATCCAGTTGTCCAAAAGGATGAAGATTATATATTGGCAAATCAAACAGTCCTAGAAGAAGAATCAGATGAGTGTCATAGGGGATACATGAATGCATTGACAGTGCAGCAGAGGCAATACTCACTTAGGAGTAGGGATGTTCCTATCAATCCAATTCAGAAAAGGAAGGAAGCAGCACCACCAAAGAATGACTCTCCAAATGTGCAGAAAAAGGGAAAGGAGCCAGTGGACCCTACTCCTAGTAAAGTGCAATCAGCAAATGGAAAGTCAAATCAGCCAAGTGCATCAAACGAGAAAACTGAAAAGAAAGATGTTCTGGTCAAAGAGGTAGAGAAAACTACAACCTTTAGCTTAGAAAATGAAATTTCCAAGTTAAAAGTGTCAATACCTTTGACTGAATTAATGAAGAACAACAGTTATAAAGGTCAAGTAGCTAAGATTTGAATGTAGATCCTTTGTCTGATATGGTAAATGTAGAAAATGACCAACCTGAACTTATCTTTGGTCCAGCATTTGAAGGTCAATCTAAGGATAGTGATGTAGCTCCTTTTTACATCAGCCTTAGATTGCATGATTATGTTTTGCACAACGCTGTGTTTGATTCAAGAGTGTCTCATATTCTCATGCCAAAGGCAATTATGGAAAAATTGGGTTTGGACATCACTAGAAAGTATCATGATTGTTATTCCTTTGGTTCTGGTAGAGTAAGATGTATTGGTCTCATTAAAGATTTGGTTGTCAGTTTGGATCAGATTCCGGCGAAAAATGTTCTTATGGATGTAGTTGTGGCTGACATTCCCCCTAGATTTTTCATGCTTCTATCTAGATCATGGGGTGCAAAACTCAAAGGGTCATTGCAATTAGATTTCTCCTATGCTACTATTCCCATATTTAGTCAAATGAGGAAGTTATATAGAGAGAAAAAGATGAAGTACATGATCACGAGCAAGAAGAAACCTATGAATCATCCAATTAGTTATGTACATACAGATTTAGAGTCTTTTGTTCTTTATTCTGACAGTGGTTTCAATGATGTAAATAGTCAATTAGTTGAAGCTGAAAATATACCCGAGATTACAGAAAATTTCAGAGTTGTACTTCAGCGAGAGAGGCAAAGGCTTGAAAATACCGCAGAGCAGTCAACATTCCACCAACAGCAAGAAAAAGATGGACAACAACCAAAGGTAGAAAAACAGGCAAAATTTCAGCATTTGGAAAAGAAGTTGGCTTTGATGGAGCAGTAGGTAGGGAAGGTGTCGGAATTGGTATTTGGATACGCAACCCTGTTTTCTCACCAAATAAGGTCTCGAGTAATGTATGAGTTTGTTCCTGCAAGTTGGCTTTTGATTGTTCTAAAAATGAAGCAGAATATGAGGCACTAATTGCAGGCTTGAAGATCCTCAAAAAGATGAATGCAAAAAGAATTTCAATTTATGGCGACTCCGAATTAGTAATCAAGCAAGTCAAGGGAGAGTACCAAGCAAAGCATCCTCGAATGAGGGCTTACTGTAATGCGGTTTTAGACATTTTGAGGTTGTTTCTAGATTTTACTTTGACATGTGTTCCATGTGCACAGAATGTTATTGTAGATTCCTTTGCAACAACAACAAGTAACTTGAAGATTCCGATGAATTCAAACAATAAGTTTGAAATCCATGTGAAACATCGCCCAGTTGTCCTTGATAATCAAAGATATTGGCAAGTGTTTCAAGATGATAAGGAGATTGAAGATTTTCTACGAAATGAAGGTAAATATCAAGACACTTCTATAGATGGCGAGCAAGATAATGGCGAACCAGACTTAGAAGTAAATCATATGGAAGTTTTGCAACTGAAAGATAATGTCATCCCTAAAGGCCTCATACCTTTAGAGGAATTATTTGACCAAGATGATGTAGCCCGGAAACCATGTTTGTTGCCAACTGAAAAGGGAGTTGAAGACGTGAATATTGGAACAACAGAAAATCCAAAGATGGTGAAGTTGTCAAAGGCGTTACCTCCTCAGGTAAAGGCAAAGTACATTAGTTTATTGTCTTCATTTACTAATGTATTTGCATGGAACTATTCAGATTTGAAGGAGTACAATAAAAGTATAATTCAGCACGTCGTTCCAATCAAGCCAAACCAAAAGCCATTTCGCCAAAAGCTAAGGAGGATCAATCCTAAGTTGTTGCCATCCATAGAAAAGGAGGTGAATAATTATACAAGGCTGGTATAGTCATTCCAATCAGATTTTTAGAATGGATTTCTAATTTGGTGCCCATGCGGAAGAAGACAGGTGAGATTAGATTATGCATTGATTTCAGAAATCTGAATAAGGTGTCTTTGAAAGATAATTATCCGTTGCCAAAAATGGACCACATACTTCAAAGAGTGGTTGGGGCATCTCGTACGTCGCTACTTGATGGGTATTCCAATACAATCAGATTTTGGTCCATGAGGATGATAGAGACAAAACAGCATTCACCACTCTGTGGGGGACTTTCCATTATGTCAAGATGCCATTCGATTTAAAGAATGTTGGTGCAACTTTTCAGTGGGCTATGGATATCACCTTTGCAAATGAGAAAGATGTATTTTTAGTAGTTTATCTTGATGATTTGATAGTTTTTTCTAATTCAGATGAGGAACATCTTAACCATCTGAAGATTGTTTTCCAACAGTGCAAAAAGTATGGCATATCTCTTAATCCCAAAAGATTTTGTTTCGCATGGATGAAGGAAAGCTTCTTGGACACATAATATCCAAGAAGGGCATCCGCATCGATCCCGCTCGAGTGAAAGCTATTTATAAAATTGATTTTCCCCGTAGTAAAAAGGAGATCCAAGCATTCAACGGTAAGATGAACTTCTTACGTCATTTTGTGCCAAATCTAGCAGAACATTTGAGGGAAATCACAAACACGTTAAAGAAAGATAGTGCAGTAAAGTGGACCGAAGAAGCTATCAAGTCTTTCAATTTGGTAAAGTTGGCCCTTTCTTCAGCTCCAATTTTGATCAGCCCTGATTATTCCCAAGATTTTATATTATTTTCATTCACTTCAGATCATACTATGGTAGCGGTCTTAATGCAGAAAAGAGACCAGCTTGAGAAGCCAATTGCCTTTTTTAGTAGAACAATAAGAGATGCAACGTTAAAGTATAATATTATTGAGAAGCAAGCTCTTGCCTTGGTAAAAGTTGTGAAAGATTGCCGAGTATATATTTTTCATTCTCGTATTCTTGCCTATGTTCCTAACGTAGTTCTCAAAGATGTTTTAATGCAGACATATCCAGAAGGGAGACAAGGCAAATGGATTGCAGCTTTATTAGAATATGACTTGGAAATAAAGCCAACAAAGCTCATCAAGGGGAAAGGTTTGGAAAAACTAATGGCGAAGTCTAATTGCATGCCTTGGACATAAGCTTGATTGCTGCTATGTCTGAAGAAGATGAGGACAGCTCACTTGTTTAGGTATCAGAACTTTTTATCCATTCCCCTTGGTATTCCGATATTGTATATGTGCTCCAAAATCTTTCACCACCTTCGGGAATGGCTAAAAATAAAAGTAGAACTCTGAAATTAAAAGCTACCAAATTTTGTATTATGAATAATGCATTGTATTAGAAAGATCCTGACCGTGTCTTGCTGAATTGTTTGGTTGAGGAAGAAGCGAATCAAGTCATGGATGATTTTCACAAGGGGGATTGTGGAGGTCACCTATTTTGGAAAATGACAGCAAATAAAATTTCGAAAGCATGGTACTATTGGCCTACCATCTTTGCTAATGTGTATAAAACTGTTACAAGTTGCCATGAATGTCAAATTTTTCAGGGAATGAGAAAATTACAGCCACTACCTCTCAAACCAGTTGAAGTAGGTGCTCTGTTTCAGCAGTAGGGCCTTGATTTTATTGGAGAGATCCACCCTACATCTTCAGCTCAGCATAAGTGGATATTGACAGCGATGGACTACTTTACAAAACGGATTGAGGCCATCCCCACTCGGCAGGCCATTGATACGGTAATAATTCAATTTCTCAAAAATAATATTTTGTCGTGTTTTGGTTGTTCTAACAAGCTGATTACAGTAGATGAGAGAGGAGGTTTTCCAGAACACCTTCAGGCTGCAAGAGAGAATCAAGAAAATTTATGACCGGAAGGCAAAGTCATATAAGTTTCAAATTGAAGACACAGTGTTGAAATGGGATGCTAGAAACGAAGACAAAGGAAAGCATGGAAAGTTCAGGAATATGTGGAAAGGACCATTCAAAATCGTTGCATATCGGGGTAAAAATGCTTTCCTGTTGAAAGAAGTGAATGGAGAAGATTGTCCAAGTGGGCCGATCAATGGTCGGCTGCTGAAATGGTATTATCTTTGAAATGTTTTCTATTGTCACATATGTCATTTTACATACCATTTTATTTCCTTCATTGCAAGTGTGTAGTGTCGTCATTCATTTAGTTTGGGATCCGAAGTGAAGGCTATAAAACTGAAGGTCTGATTTCAGTTTTGGTGTGGATTGTTTGAGTCAGCCTTGAGTCAGATTTCAGTCTTGAAATTGATTCAGTCTTGAGTCAGATTTTAATCCTAAAATTGAGTCGGTTTTGAGTCAAGATATTGGTTTTAATTTGTTGAAGTTATTGACTCCATAGCCCAATGGAAGAAGGCATTGTTTTCTTTCCAAAGATCTGTAGTTCTTGGCACCTCCAAGGAGCTATCATCCCCATTGGAGCCAATGTTAGTGTCAGTATCTTCATCCCTCCATCAGTGATTAAAATTCTCTTGTTGCATTGCATTTTATGTGTCTCATTTGATCAGCTGCATTCCATTAGGATCATGGATCATCTGATAGCAATGGCATATTATCATTTTTCTCTCATGGCCTTTACCTACTAGTCTATTTTCACAAATTCAAGTCATTTACAGTAATTTTCTGTCTTTACATTTGCAAAAGTCATTTTTAGGGTTTTAGGTCTCATTATATCTAGGGTTTTGTTATTAAAGTCTTGTAAAATCTCAATAATGGTCCGCAGGCACATCAGGAGGTCAAATAGAACTTTATGATCAAAAATTCAATAGTCACATGCTCAGTGATTGATAAAACAGAGTTTTATTGTTTTATGTATAAAAATTTCATGTAACTTCATTTTTCCTATATGTAATGAGTCCGAGTTGCAACCCTGGTCACCTTGTCAAGCTCCTACACTCCAACTCTTGCAAAAGAGTAAAAAATTCAAAGCATTTAGTCCATCAAAGGCAAAAAGCAAGTCAAACTGCCAAAACAGAGTTCTAAAGAACAAGTGAAAAGCAAACTTTAGAAAAGTGGGTTTTTGTGAATGAAAATTAAAGTCCAAGGGTATATAAAGTGTTTGTTATGTTCAAGAGTTCATTTATGTGCCAAAAAGAAAGTGAACAAGCCAAGTCGTGATTTGAGGAGCAAAAGGCAAAAAGGCAAAAATCGCAGCAAAAGTTGTGAAGTTTCCTCGTGTGATGCACCTGGGTTGAGGCGCAGTGCACCTGGGTTGAGGCGCAGTGCACCTAGTTGACGCAGCACACCCAGCGCAGGAAACACACTGAACCTTCAACAGGCGCAGCGCACCTGTTGAGCGTGGCGCACCGGTCCTCCTAGCTTAAACTTCACTCAAACCACGTCCTCCAAGCTCCAAATCTTGCAAACCTCATTTCACAAGTAAGTTTAACATTCCTAAGTGCCATTGCAAGGGTTTTAGTCAGCTTTCATGGTGTGTAAATAGGTGAAGAGGAAAACCCTAGTTTGTTGCACAGTCACATTCAAAAAATTGTCTAGGGTTTTAAATTTATCATTATTGTTATTTGCTCCCTTGCATCATTTTCACATCCCTTCACCACATTTCCTTCATTTCATTTTCTATCCCCTTTCTCATTCACACTCATCTATCCCCCTATCCCCAAAACTGAAAACCCTAATACCTAATTCCCACTACTCCTAAACCCTAATTGGCATCCCCAAACCCTATCACTCCCTAAAACCATTATATCTAGCATCAAAAATCCCTCATTCATTGTCCCCCTCATCAATTCCATTCGTTAAATAGCAAACACTTATTCTTGATTTAAAATCTCTTCATACTCATCGCTTCAAACCAAACAGTGGAAAATATGGAGACAAATTCACTTTATGAAAGGGATGAGGAAATAGCAAGTGATTCCTCCCAAGAAATTCATGCACCAGGAAAACCTAACAAGGGAGGAAAACACATCCGAGAGGAGCCCACTATACTTACAGAGCTATTGGCTTGCCCTCTTGCAGTAGCTTGTTTCAAACATCAGTTTTGCTACCAGTTTTGTGAGATGGTGGAAAGAGTGAAATACCATCATGAGCTAGCTAGATTATTTGTCATCCATCTTCATAATGGCTAGGTCAATTTGGCAGGTGTTACATTCACTTTGACACCTGAAACTATAGCTGAAGCAACATGTATTCCGAATGTGGGTGAACAGTGGAACAAGGGACAGCTAGTGGAAAAAGAACATTATGAGCCTTATATCAAAGTTGGCTATCAGAAGAAGATCAGTAGGGTCTTCCCTTTCAGATACCTACATGACACATATGCTCCACTTATGAAGCTCGTAATCAAATATTTTAGCTGTGAAGGCAGATTTTCTCGCTTATACACCTATCATGTCAGCTTATTGATGCATTTCACTAGGGTGAGGATGATGAACCTCCCCTATTTCATGTGCCAAAATATTGAGAAAATGACCACATTGGTGCAAAGGAAACCTCCTCATCAAAAGTACAATAGTATTTATCACTTTGCATTGATCAAGATTGTGGTTTTACATCTTAGTTTGCTGACTGTTTCATGGAATGATTTCATTTCACATGAGGCTTTCACAAGTCTTCAAGTGACCCCATCATTTTTTCATGAGGCAGGAGGGCCTTCACATCAGCAAGAAGTGCATGAGACTCAAACCACCAGTGTGCCAGTATTCATCACTTATCAAAAGGGGACAAGGAGGCTATTTGCAGCAGCAAAACGAGTACTATCTCCACCCAGGGTGGAAGGGGTCTCGTTTCCTTCAACAACAAAGCAGGTACAGGACAAAGGTAAACAACTATTGCATGATGAAGGGCCTTCTGAAGGTCAAGAGACAGATTTCATTCTAATTCATGATGATGATGTTGATTTGGTCCCCCAAAGCTTAAGACTGAAAGAGATCATCTGGGAAAAATAAGCTGACATTCATGCCTTAGCTCTTAACCTGGAAAGAGCTAAGTGGATTATAAACTACCTTGAGCAAAGGAACAAGTAGCTAGAGGATCAGCAGATGATCATGGAGCTACAAACCATAAGAGAAAACCGGCAAGCAGCCAAGAGGAGGAAAAGGACCTTAAAGGCCAAGTTGAGGAAAACTCTAAGGAGGAAGAAAGACCAAGATAGACTCAAAATATTGGTTGAGACTTCCTTAGCCCAACATAGTACTTGATGCAGGTCACTCAGCCAAAATTTCAAGAAAATTTGAGACACTTTTTGTCAATTTTGAATTTTTGAAGGGAAAAACAGGATTTTTTGCCTGGTGCGTAGCGCCACCGGCGCTCACTTTTGCTAGGGACCTCCTCTGGAGGAAAAATCTACATTTTTTGATTCCTCATGAGAAATTATGAATGCCCATAAATTACTAGAAATTTTTTCAAGTTTTGGCCCTCCAAAAGGGTTTAAAACACCTCAAAAAGGCCCTTTCTACCCCTTTTTGGTCACACACGAAGCAGTGTTGGGAGAACTCTCTTTGGGAGGGGCAAATGGATACTAAATTTAGAAATTTCACTTGTTCTGGAAAGTAGTCAAACAGATCTTTCGAACAAGCCCATTTGGAGCAAATTTTGTGCACAAGAAGGCCTCCAAAATCAGTTGCAAAAAGGTGCTACGCACAGGGACAGTGGCACGGCGCACATGATGAAAATTTGTTATTTTTGCCAAAAAACTCTGTTTTTCGCCCAATTTTTTCTCAGTTTGATTTTTTTTCTCTCTCATGATCAAACTCATGATGTAAATTGATGTAACTTGATAAAATTTGATGTAAAAATGTTGAAAATTCACTCATGGAGATAGATACATCATGAAAAGGTAGTTTTGAACTGAATGAATCAGTTTCCTAGATTTTAGAGGCAAGTTGTTCCACTACCTACTTTACAGTTCTTAGTTTAGATCTCGTTGAAACAGCTCCTAAACTCATGAATTCGACCCCTAAAGCCTAGCATGAGTTGTTTGTTGTCTATATCTAGTACTTTTTCAGTCTTTTTTCAAGGTTGGACTTTTGTGAAAGCTTTGAGCAACATTGTACATTCATCTCTGCAGTTTGGCAAAGGAATAGACCAGGGTTTGCAGCATTTTGTGGGATTCTTGTGGCAAGTTGATTTGGTATTGTTTCTTCTTCTGTAATTCAAGTTTACATGTGTTTATGTATGCCATTATCTCTCTCTTTTTAGCTGAACTAAATGAATCAAGGATAAAGGTGGAAATCATTGATGTTGCAATGCTCTACCTAGGGTTTGTTTAGTTATTTATGTTTTTTACTATTTGAAGAGGACTCCTAAGACTCTCATGCCCTCTCCAACTCCTCACCAATCTTAAGACTCTCTATCTCATTCAATTTAGAGTACTAAAGCATTTGCCTACCTTGCCCCACAGAAACCTCTGCAAAACCGAGTCCATTCCCCAGACCCAAATCTGCTTTTCACATTTGAGCCACCAAACCAACATAAAATTCAATCAAACTCCTCTAAGCATATACCTAGCCTAAAATTAGTCTTTACATCAGTCATCTCAAGTTTCATTTGCTATTTTTTGCTGAGATTGACAAGGAGAGAGCCCTCTCCCGACCTGGTAGGGCTAGCTACCAGGTTAAGCATGGTTTGATGTTACCCTAGATGCTTCCTTTCTCAACCTGAGGTAGATTTAGGCCCTAACAGGGTTCGTCGAGATTTTATGGTTTGGTGCAGTGCGGATTGAGGTAACAATAACCACTTGAATTTTTTGGTTCAATTTGAATTTGGAAGGTGTGGGATTCTAGCTCTAATGGGTGCAGAAATTGGATGTGCGAGCAAAGTCTTTGGTGGGTTGAGTGGAGCCATAGTGTGCGGCTCTTGTGGTTTTCAGTACATACCGGGGGAAGGAGAGCTACTCTCCTGCAATTCAATGGGTTTGAGTGTTGCATTATTCAGCGAGAAGGGTGTTGGTTGCTTTGGTCGCAGTGGGGTTCATCTAGATCACTATGAGCCTGGAATTTGACCACCTTGCCTCTCTTTCTAGCCACTTCTGTGGTGGAATCGGTCGATGGAGTGGTGAAGGGTGATGGGAAGCAAGGTACTACTTCAAGAGAGGTATTGGTAGTTCACATTCTTGCTCAAGTGATGGGAGGGTTTGGATTTCGTAGAGGAGACGGTAATGGTTCAGAGCCGAGCTCACCTGCTAAGTGGGTGGCCACTCCAGCTTTCTTGTTTGTAGTGACTATTGTGGTATCGCATGCCCCTTCGAGATGAGGTCATCCACATGACGTGGTCGGTCTTCGCTCCTTGCGAGGCATAGCTCGACAGGACGTGAAGACCCAGAATTGGGGAGAAAAGATTGCAGGACCTTCCAGGCGGCCAATTGTTGGTGCACGAGGAGGATGCGGAGGTGGTGGGCAGATTTCAAGGAAAGGTGGGTGACCTTCGTAGGCGAGGAGGCGAGGAGGAACGAAGCGAGGTGGGAAGAGAAGCCGTGGGTCTGACTGCTTCTTGGAAATTAACCTGCAGGAAATTCATTATTGTTTCCTGGAGAATTGACAAGAACTGATCCAGCCTTTGATCAGATGGAAATAGTTGAGAAAATCATAACGGAGTAACATGTAGAGATGGTAGGCACCTTGGACAAAATGCACTACCCAGTGTTAGGTTCGTGGGCGAGTGGTGGTGGTTTGGCTTGGCCATAACCTGCTCTCTAAAAAGGTGGAAAGCTGGAGTCATGGATGGCTCACTTCGAAGGCCATGTCCAATACGCTTCCTGTTCACCGCCTCCTCCAGGAACAGCCCCAGATAACCCAACTTCCATCACGTATGATGAATAGCATGATTAGAGGTGCCCTCTTGGTATTACTTGTTTTTTGGAGACACTGACCCTCTCGAGCTGGGACTATGTCTCTAGCATCCTTTTTTTTTTTTTTTTTGTCATCTCTTGCATCAGGTGGTCAACAAACCTGGTCAAGGTGGGACCACTTGTTATTTGAAACTTCGTATGTATATATTTTATGCCAATTGCATAGAATATTGATTTACAAACAACAACAAAAAATAAAACTTCATGGTAGTGACCCATGGTATTGACTCATAGTATTCATGTGGAATATATTCTATTTAAAGGGGAGAATTAAACCACCCTAGATCCATCTTAACTTTGGATCTACCAAGCGTCGAGATTGATCACATCTCCTAAAATGCAAACCTCTTTTAAAATGAAAAGAGATTTGATTCCTCTAAAAATTTGGTAAATTCAAAATTAAAATAAATATAAATTAAATTAATTACAATTTCATATATAAAACTAAATACTATAATTACATTTTAAA